>CM076570.1:1089473626-1089635816 GCA_034641835.2 Pinus albicaulis
TACCTGGGGTGACTGAAATGTCAATTTTGATGGTAGGAGAGATGTTGGCCATGTTTCCTTCTTCGAAAGCATCAGGGGCAGGGATGGGGTTTTTGAACCAATCAACAGCATTGGGGATGAAGTCTTTGGTTTCCACAGCAAATTGGTCATGGGACTGCTGTGGGAGGAAGTATGCGCGATGGTGCATATCGTCCCAGGGAAAGTCCGGGTTGGTCATGGCTTCCATAATGTCTTCATCGGATTGGAAGATGGGAAGACTGGAGGAAGAGGGGTCACCCGAGGAAGTAGTGATGTGTGACGGGTCATCAGGAGGAGAAGGGCTCAGATGCGTGATATCAACAGATCCAAGGTCGGCTGAGGAGCCGAGAGGATCGGCAGGTTGAAGGGCAGGTGAACTATCTCGCAAGGATGATGACAGGTACAAAATGGTGGTTGATGGCTCTGTTGGCTCGATAGCGGGAGGAGGAATGTGAATGGGAGTAGGAAGGTCCTCTGGTCCTATCGAAGTGGCCTTGAATTGGCGGTACATGTCCAAGGAGGAACGATACTCGTCAAGGCAGGGACAGAGGTGGGTGTAATGGCCATGAAAATCGCACAAGGCACAAGGGTGGTTTGTGCGCAAGTGTTTGAGTTTTGGGAGGGAGTCGGGGATAGTGACATAGACTTCTGGGATATCAGAGTCGGGGAATGTCTCGTTGACCAGAAGCTTGAGGTGTGGCAATTCAGGACACATGTGAGTGGCGTGACCGACGATATCACACAAAGCGCATTGGATGGCGGGCTTTGGTGGTCGTGGAGGGGTAAGAGTTGTCGGGGCGGCCTGGTCCTGATGGGTTGCCCCCTTACGAGCTTTGCCTTTCTTTCCGGGGGCTGGCACCACAGGGGTAGGGTCCTGTGGAGGTGCTGGGGGCCCGGAGGAGGTGAGGGGGACTGGTTGAACCGGTGTCAAAGCAAGGTAAGGTTTGGGGTGACCGGGAGGGGTAGCGGCTGGAGGGTCAATGTACCAGATGGGTATGCCGAGGGTCAGGTTAGGGAGAGAGAGGGTGGCCATGACGGGGACAGAAAATACTCCGGGAGGGGGAGCCAGGAAAGGTATCTTCCCAGCAGGGTAATGACCAGGAGGGACGGCTCCGAGGTGGTTAAGGCCAGGGGGAACCGTTCCAGGAGGATAAAGGGGTTCGGGGATACCAGCTGCAGGGGGAGGGCCAAAAGGAGGAGGTCCGGCTGGCTGAGAGGAATGGCTAGGAGCGGGGTGCGGAGGGCAAGGGGGAGGTTGCTGACTAGCCGAGGCAGGCCGCTTAAGAGCAGCCTGAGATGATTGCATCATGCAAATATTCGATAAGCTGGGATCAGTGATAGGAGCAGGAGGAGGGTTAGGGAAAGTTCCAAGCAGGGAGGAATCTTTGTAAACGCCGGGGCAGACACTGGTCAAGGAATCGACGGTTTTCTTGTTGGCTACAGAAGAGATGGTCGTCTCAGGTGAGGTCTGAGATTTTGGCTCATGATATGTCAACTGGTCAATGGTGACTATCTTTCCATTATGGGGAAAAGACATCTTGCGGAAAACCGCAGATGGGACAGCAGACATAGCATAGGTGTAGCTTCGCCCCAATAGAATGTTGTAATCTAGCGGGGCATCGATGACTTCGACGTCAACGCAAACAGTCTTACCGGCGAGGGTGATAGGACAATTACGAAACAGGCCAATGGGCTGGGAGGCATGACCGTCCCACGCTTGAAGGGTGATCGTGGAAGGGGCCAGTTCAGGGGATCCGAGTTGCTTCCAAACCGAAGCGGACATCACGCAGGTGGATGCCCCCTCATCAATGATACACCGGGACACGTTGGCGTTCCGGATTTTGACTGGGATTTGGAAGGCGACGAAAGGAGGGAGAGGAGGATGGTCCGATTGAGTGGCGTCGAAAACAATAATTTGGTCATCAGCAGGATCTACAGCGCCCACGGCAGATAGTAGAGCCTTCTTTTGGGAAGGGCACGATTGGAGGAGCTCCAGTGTGGAAATGGCGGCAGGAGATTGCGCCAAATCGTCTACTATGCTATATGAATGGGCAACTCGACTGGGAGCAGCATTTCGACGTAGTGGGCCCTTAGGTATCTTGGGATAAACCTCAACTTTTGGTTGAGGGATATGTAAGGGGCCACCGGGTGACGAAAGAGGCTCTGGAGAACCTGAAGAAGGAGGCTCGGGAGCAGACTGAGTAGGAGGCTTGGAGTACTGGCGAGACCGAGTTTGAAGGTGAAGATCGACGGACGGGTTAGGATCGGAGTGCATCATAAGGATCTGGTAATCAGAGGAACCAGAAAGGGAAGGGGGGGCGGCTACCTGGCTGTCGGGCGGTTGGGTAGCCACGAATCCTTGCTGAGGGAAAGGATCAGTAAACACAACTGGCTGGGTAGTGGCCACATTAGGAGGAGCATGAGGGGAGGTGTGCTGTCCGCGCAATGTGGCTTGAGACTCCCACATCTGCCGCATCTGGGGTAATAGGGGACAATCATGGGTGTAATGACCATAAACACCGCAACACGAACAAGGCTTACTTGTGCGAAGCGGCCTGTCCGGCTTGGGCTGAGTGCCCTGTTGCTGGTTGGCAGTGTTGGGGTCCACACCAGGATTGGGTCCGCGGGTACCAGGGGAAGATTGGTTTGGGTTTCCTCTCCGCCTTCTTTGAGAAGAAGGGGGATTAGTCACGCCCTGCTGTGCAAATACTTGCCCTGGAGGGGGCTGTAGGTGCTGGTGCTGGGGTTGAGGAGGCAAGGGAGGAGGAAGCGCATATGTTGGAGGAGCTGGCGCACCAGGCTGCGGATAAGGGTAATGGGTAGGTTGGGCAACATTGAGGTAAGTAGGAGGTTGGGCAAAAGGAGGAGGCATGCCGTATCCTGGATACATGCTACCGGGAGGGGGAAGAGTGCTGGAGGAGCTGGCCCCTCCCTGAGGGAGACCATAGCCCATAGGAGGTTGAGCGTATGGATGGGAAAGGGCTCCAACGATACCGTCGGCGGAATGAGATGCCCCCAGGGCGTTAGCGCCACCGGGCCTGGGGATGTCAGGAAGAACGGTATAAACATAACCAGATTGAGCATAGATCAGGTCATATTTCAAGGCTATTTGGAGGGCGGCTTCTTCAGTTTGAGGAAAATGAGAGGCGACATCTTTGCCGATGGGAGCGGGAAGGGTGCGAAGGAACCAGTCCATGTAAACCCGATCTTCGAAGGGAGGGGCTCAACATAAGCTCCATCTTCTTCGCCATTCCTGAACATGGGCAGAAAGGCATGTTGAAGAGGATTGCTTGAAGGAAGTCAAGAGCTCCGTGCCAGTATCGTATCGGAGAGGGAGCTAGAGGTACGACAAAAAGGCTTGGGCAAGAGTCTCAAAGGTGGTATGGGTAGAGGTGGCTTGTTCGACATACCATTTAGAAGCTTCGCCGGTAAGCGTGCGTTGGAACAAACGAAGACGGATGGAGTCATCGGTAATGGAATTGGAGGAACACCACATATGGAAAGATCGGACATGATTGGTTGGATCTTCGCCATTAAGGCCCTCAAACTTAGGGATGTCGGAGGGGAGCTTGGTTGGCATAGCAGGCCAATTAGCATTGTGGTGAATGGGGTCATTGATCAACTGATGGAAATCGGGGAGGCTAAGGCCTGCAATGTATGGCAGCATAGGGGTGGCCGGGGTAGTTCCTATGGCGGTTCCGCTAGTAGTAGGGCCGACATTAGGGCCGGGAGAACCGCTAGCGTTAGGCCCTGGACCAGACATAGTGAAGGTGACAGGGGGAGAACCAGGAGGAGAAGGAGGACCCGATGAATTAGGAGAGGAGTCGGAGTGCGGACTCGAAGGTGGACTGGCTCGACGACGGCGGTGCGGAGCAGGTCGATCAACCGGAAACTGAGGGTGAAGGCCAAGAAGTCTCCGGGAAAGGCGCCTTGGGGGCGCAATGATGATAGGAAGAAGGAAACCGACAGGGGCAGAAAGGGACAGAATCAAGTAATGTCAAGGGCAGATAAGGTGCAGTGACAATTGATTTTAGAGTCTTTGCCGGGCGGTGTTAACCAGGCGCTTCTTCGCTTAGGGTCAGTGTGTGGCGTGCGTTAATTTTAATTTTTAAACCCTTTCCGTTTTGAGAGCAAGAAAAAAGTGTGCTGCGTAGCTGAAAATAAACCTACAGAGAACAGAATATAATGCTGAAATAACAGAAAAATAACAGCTACGTGTGCATCTATCTAACCCAATAAGGTGGGTCTCTCAAAAATATGCTGAAAAGAAAGGGAAAAACTATGCAAAACACACAGAAAAGGGGCCAATAGATCTAAGGTCAAAGGGGACGGGGATCTAGAGGACAAAGCTGCTGAAAAGAGGTGCAGATCACAGCCAAGAGACAGAGGCAAGGTGGCTGGAAAAAGGAAGGAAATCAGCAAAAACCGGAGGGGCAAGGCGGAGGCCTTCAAAGGAGGTCCAAACAAAACGACAGGAGGTGATTTGAAAGGAAGAAAGGCTGATTTCAAAGGATCTGAAAGGGAGGTAACAGATCTGGAAAAAAGGAGGTTGAAGCTCTGAAAAACAGACGGCTGAAACAGCTAAAACTCTTCCACAAAAAGTGGAGGGTACTAAAGCCCTAGGGGGCTAGGTTCCCACTTAGATGAGTAAAAACAGATCAGAACTAGGTCAAAGCGGGCTGAGACAGAGGCTAGAAAACCCTGACAGAAGCTTCAGCAAAACCCAGAAAAATTGCAGAAAAACCACTGAAAAATTGGCAGGTCGTAGGTTCTGACCTGTTTTCAGTGCAGGTCGCAGAAAAGAGGCTTAAAAGTGCGACCTGAAGGTCCAGGTCGCAATTTTTGGGCTGAAAAGTGCGAGCTCCCGTTCCGGTTATCTCAGCGGCAGATTTTCGGAAAAGTTGACGTCTCAGTTGCGGCTGATGTCGCTTACCTGCGCAATAGGGCCAGAAACACACGGAAGTTAAAAATTTTAATGTTTTAGGGTTTTATGTGAGAAAAACAACATAAAAATAGGAAAAATAAATAGCTGAAAAGAAACCCTAGGGTCTGAAGTAGCTGGATATGCAGGAATATGAAAAACGACAGCGGTCGTAAATTAAAACCCGTGTGGAGTCGCCATTTGTTAGTATGAATCCTTTGTCGAAGTGTACGAAAAAGGACCACTTTAGTTACGCATAACTAATAGCCCTAACAACAAAAGTGGCTGCCAATATCTTCAGATCTGCGGTTAGTTGAACATAAAAGAGCTGCAAAAACCAGATCTATGCATGGAAAGACATTAAGCAGAAAAAATAAGGGTTTGCTCCATATACCAATAGACAAGACAAGAACAATTTTTGAAAGAATTTTTTGTATTAATCGGGCACCTGGGAGGAAAACAAGAAGGCGTATCCAATTCTCCTCAGTGGGATGGGTTCTTGGAAGTCCTCGGCACTTCAGATCTAAAATCTCTCTCTCTTGTTGGTGTAGAAAACCCACACAAAGAATGGAACTCAAAGGGAGCTCACACAGCAAATGGCAGAAAATGGTGACCAAGTGTATAGATCCAGAGTGATCTAATAGGCAACAAAAGGTGAAGAATGGTAGGAAAAACCTCCTATTTATAACAAAATATTGGGTCATTCTAGATCTTGGTGCATGATTAAAATAATGTTAACCAAATCTAGATCCACCTTTTATGGAATATTTTATTATATTTGTTGGAGGGAAAAGGTATTTGACTTGGGTCAAATCCCTTGATTTGTCAAAAATAAATAAAGAAATGATTTATTTATCTTTTTAAGGAAGCGGTTAGAAGATAATCAAATAAATAATGATTTATTTAATTATTTAAGGAAGTGGTTGAAAGATAATTAAATAAATAGTGATTTATTTAATTATTTGTGGGTGATTTGGTCATATTTAACAAGGAATATCATCTAAATGAGGTTTAAATAATTATTCCTAGAAAATAATAGGATAAATAAAGGTTTATATAATTAATTTCTTTGATTTTGGGTTAAACATGACTGGGAATAATAATTAAATTATGGTTTAATTAATTATTCCATGAGGAAAATCAAACAAATATGGGTTTGTTTGGCCTTTGGGGTTTCCGTTTTAACATGTGAAAGCAATACTTAGGGTAAAACTGGTCTTACATGGTGTACTTGGGTCCATCTAATGATAATAGGTTAGATGACCAAAAAATGGTGTAACACATTCAATGGAAAAATCAAATTTTTAAGAAGGCTTGTTACCAGTCTTGTTGAACATTTGAGAAAAATTATTGACATGCTGAAGAAAGATAGTGAAGTTAAATGGTATAAAGAGGAAAATAAGTCATTCAATCAAGTTAAATTTGATTTATCTCATTCTCCTATTCTTATTAGTCTATATTACACACTTTATTTCATCATTTTTTCATTTTCTTCGGTGCATACTCTAACTGTTGTCCTTATGCAAAAGAAAAATCAGAACACAGAGCAGCCCATCGCCTTCTTCAGTAGAACCATAAGAGACATAGCCTTGAATTAAAATATCATTGAGAAATAGGCCTTGGAGTTAGTCAAAGAATTGGAGGATTTCCAGGCCTATATTCTCCACTATCATGTCATTGCATATGTCCCAAATACTGTTGTCAAATATGTGCTCATGTAGAATGATCCTAGAGGGCGGCATGGGAAATAGATCATTGATATGTTGGAGTATTACTTGGAAATTAAGCCTACAAATATGATCAAGGGACAAGGCTTGGAAAATCTTCTGGTGGACTCAAATATACATTATTTTGACATTAATTTTATTGCTTCATTATCTAAGGAGCAAGAGAATGAAGTATTACCTGAGGTATCTAAAAAAATTTCTTCATTGCCATGGTATGTTGATATTGTTCATGTTTTGCAACACTTGAATCCTACTCTAGGCTTTCCTAGTAATAAAGTTAGATATTTGAAGTTGAAATATCTCAAGTATTTCATTCTTAACAATTTCTTGTATTGGAAAGATCCGAGTAGAATATTTCTGAACTTTTTGGTTGAAGGAGAAGTTGAAAAAGTGATGAGTGACTTTCATAAAGTAGACTATGGAGGTCATATTTATTGGAAGAATAAAACAAATAAGATCTTTAGGAAGGGTTTATAATGTCCAAATATATTCTCTTGTGTTTATAAAACAGTCATGAGCTGTCATGAATGTCAAATATTTCAGGGGAAGAAAAATATTTTTCCTTTTCCCTTGAAGCCAATTGAAGTGAACGCGCCATTTCAGCATTGGGGACTTTATTTCATTGGCGAAATCCATCCTCCATCATCATCCTATCACAGGTGGATACTCACTGCCATTGATTACTTCACTAAATGGATTGAAGCCATCCCCACGAGGAAAGCTATTGATATTGTCATTATTCATTTTTTAGAGAACAATATTCTATCTTGTTTTAGTTGTCCATATAAAATCATTACTAACAATGCATCTGCCTTTAAGTCTAAGAATATGGTTGAATTTTTTGATAAGTATCACATTAGGCTTGGTAATTCTACAACATACTATCCTCAAGGCAACGGGGTGGCTGAATCGTGAAATAAATATCTAGTGAATATAATCAGGAAGATGTTTCAAGAGAAAAAGAAAAATTGGCACAAAAAGCTCACCAATTCTCTGTGGGAATACATAGTTAGCATGAAGAGATCAATCAGCATGTCACCTTTCCAATTCATGTATGGTGTTGACACAATGTTCCCTACTTCTTTAGTTGTACCAATGATGAAAATTATGAAAGAGATCGACAATGAACCAAATGATTTCCAACGAAGAATCATCAAAATGATTCATCTACATCAATCAAGGGATGAAGCTTTCAGCCACACTTCAAAAATTCAAGAGAAAATCAAGAATATTTATGATAAGAAGACCAAGGCTAATAATTTTAAGATAGCAGATGTTGTTCTTCGCTAGGATGCCCGAAATGAAGACAAAGATAAGCGCACAAATTTGATAATCTATGGAAAGGTCCTTATAAGATAACTGCATTTAGAGGTAATAAGGCATTTTTATTAGAGTATTTTGAAGGGCAGGAAGTTCTGGGAGGACCAATCAATGGTGGTTTCCTCAAACATTACCTTACATGATCATTGAATAAGAGGTTCACTTTCATTGTACATATCATTTTTATTTGTTGTCCAAGAATAAAGAAGTTGTTGAAGGAGTTTGAAGCTTGAGGTGAAGGCCATGAGACTTCTACATTCATCTTATGTTTTCTCTTTCAAAATAAAAAAGAAGAAGTTTTAGTCAGTTGTCAAGTTAGAGTCAAGTCAGTTTTTTGAGTCAAAGTCATTTCTAGTTTTATTTCATCATTTCAAGATTGTCAAAGTTTTTCAGTTTCTAGTTTTGATTCCATAGCCCAATGAATAAGGCTACCCAATCTGTGGTGTTCTTGACACCTGTTGAAGGAGCTTCCATCCCCAGCTGGAGCGAATGTTAGTGTAAATATGACCAGTGATCAAACATGCTCTTTCAGTTTATTTTCTAGTAGTCCTAGGTCAAAAATTTTGTCTTTTCAAAAAAAGTTTTCAAAAAAAATTTGTTCACTGCATATTGTCTAGGTCAGAAATGTTGCTCCCTCATTCCATCCATGATAATGATCATCTCAGATTTCATGTCACTCATTCCATCTCCATCTAAGTCTGTATCTAGGTCTCCTAGCTTTGCCACTGAAAATTCCCAAAATGTCACCAAATCCTGACAAACAAGGTTTCATTTTCATCAAATCAGTCTTTTAAAGGGTGTAAGCATAGTTAGGAGAATAATTAAGACACTTTTTGTTATTTCAAAACCTATTTCATTTTCAATTTTTTATAAAAAGGGTTGAAAGTATAAAAGAGGTCAATTTAATATAAAATGATTTATCCTAAAGTATAGGCTTATCAGTGCATTTCATCCAAAGTTTGAGAAACATTATAAAAATGCATTAACAGCCTACGTTTTTATTTCATTATGTCCCTATCCAAATTTCAGAGGCAGTATGCATTTTATCCAAAGTTCCCTACTCAAGTCATAAAGGTTTGAAAAATACCAAAGTTTTGTCACTTGTGGTTAAACCTCAAGCTCCTTCCAACCACTAGATCCTTCCCCCATCAGATCAACGATCAATAAGCCTCTTCGGCACCCCCTCAACATCCTACATTTACCTACAGGGGGGGGGGTCTAAAAGGTTGGTTTCCTCCCACTGGCCCCACGTCAACGTGTCATAATATTCTCATTTCACACCCCCCCTCGTAGATACTATTACAACTCCTACCCCATGATACGCTATATAAAGCGATTTTTCCACCATTTCTCTGTGTACCTCCCTCCATTCACCAACTATGACGCATCTCCTATCGCCTGATCTAGCTCCCGCTTACATCCATTCCCGTTCACTTCCCTCCACTCTCATCCTGATGCCTGACTCATCTGAAATGTTTTATTATGCATCTGCAGTGTTTTCTTACACATCTAGAAGATTAGTTATGCATTTGACAAAGTGGGTGTTACAGATATAGGAAGGGTCTGCATTTTTGGTATTTTTTCCTGGAAATACTCCTCCAAGCTCCAAGTTCATTTCCATCAATTTATACAATAGTAATTAATTAGCTCACATCCTCCTCAAGTCAAAATTATCAAGCACTGTGTTGGTTTTCTTGATTAACTCCATTTCTTCAACATTTTCACTTATGTTTATCATCGGATTATTTCAGTTAACTAAATCCTAACCCTACCATCTATACCCTCACACACCTTCCCTAAACCATATTCTATCATTCCATACCATTCACAGTCTCCCTAAATTTCATTCCCATCAATCCTAATTTCATACTATTTTTCTATTACAGAATCAGGAAATCCTTGTGTTTTCCTAATTTGATCACATCCATTTCACCAAATTTCACCTCTGTTTTGAAGACAATACACAACCCTACCTCCTAAAAATTTTTTGGGAACTTTTCTTGGCTTCACTACCCTTCATTTAATCCTCTAAACTTACCCTATCCACATCGTCTGTTTTTCCAAATTTACAGTCTACATACCCACTACATCTAAACAACTAGGGTTTCATCCTTTTGATAGTCATTATGGAAAATGAAAATAAAATAACAAAAGGAGGGTGCCACATCAGATTTGAGCCCTCCACCTTGTAATAAGTCAACTCATCACATTTTTCCAAAGGATTCTTTGAGAGGACTAGATGCTTGAGATTCTGTGAGAAAATCATGGAAGAAGGTTGTCATCTCCAATTGGATAACTTACTTTCCACAAGTTTCAGTATGGGAAAAACCATCATTGCAGGTGTAGAGTTCAATTTATCAGCAAATGTGATTTCTTCAACAACAAGTATACATATTCATGGAAAAAAGTGGCTTAAGGGAATGGATATAGACCTTGAATATTATAAACTATTCGTAAAACCTCATGCTAGAGAGAACCTTGAGTACTTCTTCCCTTTGAGGCACCTCCTTAATAGATATGATCCTTTGATGAGGTTAATTATGAAATATTTCACCTATGAAGGGAAATTATCTAGGTTTTACAGGTACCATATCAGATTATTGATGCATTTTACTTCTACTAAACCTCTTGAATTTCCATATTACCTATATAGAAGTTTGGTTAGAATGAATGAGAAGGTTCAGAGAAGAAACAAAGATCATCACCCAAGTATTTTCCACCATGGTCCAGTCAAACTCATTGTTTTACATCATCTCTCAACCATCAACATGACTTGGGAAACCTTCATAGAGAAAGTAGCAGCAACACCCACCACTAGTTCTCCTATCATGCATAACACACCATCACCATCATTATCAGCACAACCAATTGAGGTTGGATCTTCCAGCATGCAAACTCGGATTTCAAAGGATCCTAGGGCTATTGAGTTCACTCACATCTATGAGAAAGGTAAGATACAAGTCTTTTCTCCCAAATTCATCAAAAGTGTACTCACACTTGACACTATAGCTGAGAAAAGAGAGATATAGAAGTATCCATTCATGCATTATATTGAATCACCATTGCACCAAAATGATGAAAATATGCCCCTAGATTTTGACATGGCAGAGTAGGTTGAAGTCAAATTAGCTTAGGAGTTCATTAAGGAGAAATATGTGGAAATATCATATTTGAGGGAAATTTTATCCATTGCAAATTCTCAAATTATTTTCCTACGGGCCACGGCAAGAAAATTGGAAATTTAAGGTAAAGAAGGTGATACAAAATAAACCTAAGGTAGACCTAGAGAAAGATAAAAGTAAACGAAATCAAGTAATATATTTTGATCAAATTCACGACATGGATATTGAAACACAACCAAGAAGGCCAAAGACAAGAGGCCTTAAGAGGGCGCTAGAGCTAGAAAGAGAGTCACTCATCCACCTGAATAGTTGACTTTTGATGAGACAATAGCTATGGGAATAAATCAAGACAAATAACTCTGGTTAGGAAGGTTGAATGAAAATTTGGAGAAGATTTTGAAAAGAGCCAAAAGAGACAACAATATTCAGAGGCATATGGCCAACCTTTATTGCACTAGAAACAAAATTTCACAAATCAGGCTCAAACAAGTGAAAAAGAAGCTCAAAGAGGGTCAAATGAATCTAAAGGAGAAGAATGATTTAGATTTGTTTGTTGAAGTTTCATTGGCTATTTACCACATCATCCACGGGTGCCACAAAACAAATTTGGAGAATGTTTTAGCAATTTTAGTATTTGTAGTGATTTTTGCACTAAACTGGAAATTAAACATGTTGTGGTTCTTGTGATTTGGTAGATTTGGAAATACCAAATGACAAGGCAACATAAAACCACTTTGGGATCTCAGAATCTAGCCCTCCTGGATCCAGAGAGGGATCTCTCTATAAAGGCAAATAAATGTATATCTTTGAGGTTTGATTTAAGGTGTTAATCTAGTTATAGATCACAAGGGTTTTTGGTTTGTTTGTTTGGTTGGAGATCATTAACTGAGAAGGTTATGCAAATTGAAGAAGGAAACTAAATAGAAGGATTTTTCAACATGGGAAGATAGGTCAAGAGAAGTACCAATCCATTGGGCTATGGAGTCATAAAAGGGTTTACTTGCATAAAAACTATCCAAGTGTTTCCATAGGGCAAGTCATCTATACCAAAGGATCTCTTTAGATAGGTGGTGAGATGGAACACTAAGAAGTGGGGTGAAAGAAAGAAACCAAAGTGCAGCCTAAGATTAGGTAACGACTTTGAACCTATCCTGCTTTTGACATACTTCAAAGGAAACTCTCAATAAAGACACAAAGGGTGGCTTAAGATTAGGTAAATACTTTTAACTTAGCTTTCTTTCAGCATAATCTAAAGGAAATGATCCAGCAGTCCTCATAACCACCTTCAAAAAGTAGAAAAAATTTAAGATTAAACACAGAGTAAGGCCTAAGATCATAGAAAGACTTTTAACCTTCTCTTCTTTTCGCACTCAACTCAAAGGGATCTTCGAAAGGCTAATTGTTGGAAAAGGAACCTAGGGGACAGGGCTAACTATGAATCTCCTAGTTTCTCAATTCTTTCAGCTGAAACCAAACAAGAACATCTAAGAGACAAACTCTAAATTCATACATCAGTAAGCATGGACAAACCAACTTCTATACTGGTTAAATTATGCTGAATTTTTTCTTAGATTACACAATCAGAGGAAAACATAAAGATAAAGATTTACAGTGAGATTTACAGTACTTCCAACAGTATGTCCTAATCTATGCTTGTTGTTCTTTATCAAAGAATAATGGACAGTATGAAAAAACATGAAAGGAGACAATTACAGTAAGGAAAACATCACCAATAATATAGACCAGGATCCTGTGAATCTTCTTGTTCAATTGATGTGAAAAACCAGTCACATACTTTGAGTCCAATGGCTCTTTACAGTCCAAAATTTTCTTCCCATCCTACTATATTACAAACTACTCAGCTACTTCCCCCAATAACAGTTCAAACAGTGAATCAAATCCCAACAACCAACCCTTTACAATGAATCTTCAATGGATACTTATAGGTGAAGGAGGAGGTGGAGTAGTAGATATGAACTTAAATTATTCATCAAGATAGAGGGGAGGAAGTATTCAAATTCCCACTCTGCATAATGGATTTGCATTAACTGTGTGTACCCTTTAGGCTAGTCTAGAATTCTTTGTCAGGTTGACAACAACTCCAGGTATGTTTCTTTGAAGTACTCTCTGGCTGCCGGTACTCTGCTTTGTCTTCTGAGATAAGTAAGGTGATAGAAGGTCTTTGAGGTCTTCCTTACTTCCATAAATATTGTTCTGACAGTTCTAGGAGCTTTCTGTCAGAATAATAACTATTATGGGCTCAATGAGGCATAGAGAATTTTGTGGGAATTTGTCCTTCTTAGGAAAAAAGAACATTATGTTGATATCAGATCATTGATGTGGCTTGATGTGTGCTTTAGGCTTCATTAAGCCTCCTTGATCATCTTCAGGTCTGCATCTATGTCCTTTGTGTCTATAGCTATGGATTAGGCCTCTTAGTCTTCAATATCATGCTTTTAACCCTGTAATCTCTTTCTGATACACTTTTAAACTTATGCTGACCTGTTTGAGTGAATATAAAGGCTACATAGGCACTAGAGGGCTTATGTCAGGGTTAATAGCCTTGATCTTCGATGAAAACATGCTCAAACCCTCTCAGGGATGTATTCCTCTGCTATCTTTGGCTTTATGATAGTCTTTCTGCACTCTAAATCACCATGATTGTGACTGTGGAGACATAATGGATTCAGAACTCTGTAAAACCTGAAAAACACGATAAACACATTAGGAAAACCTATGGGGGTGAGGATGGCTGCTTCAGAGGCTCATGGGTATGGAGAAGAAACGATGGAAGATGTGAGCACAGCAGAAAATGGGCTAAAAATCATGGTGGAAGGTGAAAAACAGGTCTGATGGGAGTCTGGTGCGAGGATGAATGTGGACCATCGGATTAGAATAATCGACAGCAGAGATCTGTCAATGAATTCGTTTAGAAGGTTAGATGGATGAAAAATGGATGGAGGCAAGATTGTATCGGGGCCGTTAGATTAGAACAAACCAATGATGAAGATCACCCGATGAAATCATTTGGGAGGATAAGTGAAAAGTAAGTGAACGAGGTTGTGATATAATGTGGGTCATTCGATCTCAGAGATAGACGATCAGGATTAAAATACGAAATCATTGTTGCGGAGGGTTGGCGGTTTGGTGGGAAACAGGAAGTGGTTTTCATAAAATGAAATGGGGGGTAGGCGGTGTTCCTCAAAACAATGCAATTACATACATCTCTTGACACCTGTCCCTTTGAAAACCACCTTTTTCTAAAAATTTCAGAACATTAACATTGGGTCGCAAAAATTTTGCGAAAAAGAGCATCAGTTGTCGGATGATGGGAGACAAATCTGACGGTGTGGATCGCACACAATGGGGAAGCTGCGTAAATGAGGAATGGTGGGCCCGACATTTATTTTGTCGTGTAGCGGGAACATTAAGCGGCGGAGAAAAAGTTTAAGTGATAAAATGATTTCATCAGGTTAAATCCCAACCATACGATTTCTCAGATGGACAGTCGAGATCAAAAGATGGATCGGGGGTTTTGAAAGTGAAAGGCAGGTGAATGGGCGGAGGAAGGAGGCCTAATGGCTTGATGGTCGTTGATCTTATGCAGATCAACAGTCAATATTAATTTAACTCAAAGCGTCGGGGAAATGAAAAAACAAAGGGAAAAAGGGATTTAATCGGGGTTTCTTGGCCTTTGAGTGTCTGATTATAGAGCTTTAGGTCGCATGGAGGAGGGGATAAAGGGAATAAGCCCTCAGGGGATTAATAATTTAATGGAGCATAAAACTGTTTTTTAGGCCTTTTGAAAGGATTTTGAGGGTTTTTAAAGTGGAGTTTTGTGCTTCTAAGTGCCCAGTTTTGGGGCTGGGGTTATATGAGGAAAGGGGCTACAGCTATAAGCCCATAGGGGCTTAACTTCTGCATAGTGAAAAAAAGGTTTTTTAGGCCAAAAAACAGGGATTTTTAGGCCAAAGGAGGGGTTCCGATAGGCAAAAGAAGGGATTGCTAGACCAAACAAAAGGGAAATATAAGGTATAAAAGGGGTTTAGGATGAAATGGGGGTTTAACTAAAGGATTATATAGGAGTTTTGTGAATGGAATACGGATGAAAAATGGGCAATATTTAGCCACCTGGAGTTCGAAACATATTTAGCCACCTATTTTCTTTGAAAAAATATTATAGGTGGCTAACAGTGGCTCCACATGGGGATGGCATCTTCTTGAAGGTGTCAAGAATCTCAGATATAATCTTTGGAAGCAGGCTCGATGCCTTGTACTTGACCATCCTTTTCTTCTTTGATCAGTAGCATAAACATGAAGGATATTATATCATCAAAAATACTTTCCCAAACAACTACCTTCCCATCCTACTGTCCTAACATTTTTTATTCAAGGTGCATTTAGACTTGCAGAACTTTCACATCATCATTATTTTGCAAAAAGGAAAATAAACCTATCTATTGCTACCCTTATTTCTCCATGAGACCAGATTAAATAGTTGGACTCATAGCTTCTCTATCTAAACTAATATCTACCAGGATTAAACTGTCTGACAGATTTTTATTCTCTACATTCTAAAACAGAAATTTAAATACAGACAAACTAGGATTAGACTGTCTGCTTTGCTATGGATCCATGGCATAAAGACAAGATACACATGGACTGAACTTTGCAGAAATTGAAAACAAAATTTGAAGCCTTCAGGTCTAAAAATCACCAGCATCCTTCCTTCTTCTTTTAACTCATATTTTGAGCTTTTTAGAGTCCCCTTTCTTTCTTCATTTCAGCTCTGGTATTGATCTTGTTAGAGCTACTCTTTTTCTTCTTACTGGTTCAAGTTTTAAGCTTGTATGAACCCTTCTCTTCCTATTTTTGTATGTTTTGAATTTTTTTCAAAGCAAAAAACAACAACTAACTAAATTCTCACAGGTTGAGATTTATTGATATTTCCTACCTACCCTAATCTATCTTGGAAATATCTGATGTTCTATGTGATACAATAGTGCCAGTGCAGCCAGTTAAGCAGTAACAAAAACAGATAGAAAATCTAACTGCTTGTCAGAGATAACCATAGGGTACTTTGAATGTGGGTCTTAAAAACCAAGGCTACCACCAATGGTGACCACTCCTGATTTATTTGGCTCTTGCAAAGTGTCAATTCTTGGGAACTTGAGCCAATTAGGGCCTCCATATATTCTGCCATAGGATCAACAAAAACATGGTATAAACTTTCTTCCTTTAGGCCTTCCATGACTGGTAGGCTATCTGCATCCTTGACAGCTTTGATCACTGCATCTACAGTGTGGCTCTTGAAAGCACAATCATCCTTTTTCTGATTGGGAGTATTTGGCAGGTAAGTTTCAACCAGGATTAATTCTTCTTCCACTGGGTCAAGAAAAAGATTCCTTTGAGAAATAAAATCCTCCTCATATTCATTGTAACCTGAACCAGAGGAGTCATCATATTTGGAAATTTTGTCTTCTTGAAGTTCCGGGGCATTTTGATTCAGTGGACTGAGCTCTGTGAAAAGATTAACATATTTTTGAGCAGGGGCTTCTTTGATTACCTCAACCCTTTCAAGAGAAGGTTCAGGATATTCAAATTGCTCAAGAGTTTTTTCATTGCTTTCTTCCTCATCGTATGAGCCAAAAGGCTGTTGATTTCCACCCTCATGGAAATTATTACTAATGATCTGAGATAAAACAAAGTGAAGATTCAATGAATCTTCACCTGCTACTAGACTTTCATAACTTTCCTCATCAGTATCATAGATAGCTTGCATTGGCTCATTACTTTCTTGAAGTTGATGGACATGATCTTCCTCCCACAAATCTACTTATGATGGTCCTGTAGGATTAGCTTCTATTTGGAAAAAATCATCCTCAGATAGATCAAAACTATAAAGATCATAATTTTAAGCAATGTTACCAATCATACCTATTGGATTCTCAGCAAGTCTTTCTTCAAAATAATCTGCAAGTTCATTTTCTGATTTAAAATCTTGTTTATCATACATTCTTTGCATGTTGCTTATGTCTTGCAGTGATCTGGTTTGTTTTTCCCCAGGACAAGTTGTGGGTCCTTTCGAATAAGCATTTCTAGTTTCACCCTCATATTCTTCCTCTTTCATGTTTAGCAAGTTTTTGGCTCTCTCTATCAACTTTTCCAGCTTGGTTTCTACAGAGATCATCCTTCCTTCCTCTACTTGGTCCTTCTTTACTACATTTAATTTTTCCTCCCTGCACCATATTTTGTATTCGACAGTAATTTCTACGTTCTACATCTCTTCTAGGCTTGAAGGCTCCCTTTCTCTTATATGGAATTCCACCTCAGGGTCAAAACAACTCGGATAGTGCAATAGGGCCCATCCCAAGGGTGGTTTTATCTTAGTAGGTATTGCATTTTATACCTTATTGAACCTCGCTGAAAATTCTTGTATTGTCTCTCCTGGTTGTCTTTTCAAGTTCTGGTATTCTTCTAGGATGAGGAAAATATTTCCTAGGACTGCCCATTTATAAAGGAAAACTTGAGCAAATTGATGAAAATTGATAATGCTTGCGGCTAGAATGTCCTTAAACCAACTCTTAACCTTTCCTTGTAATAATAAGGCAAACAGTCTAATACACACATCATCTTCTTCTATTTCAAATAAGTCAAGTAAATCCTCAAGATTTTGAATTTGTTTCTCAACAGTGATCTTTGTATTTTCTCCATCAAAAAGGGGTAGCTTATTTGTAAGTCCTGCAGGGAGGGGTTGGAAGATAAGAGGAAAAAATAGAGGCTTATATATTTCTATGACCTTTGTGGGTGTAGGTAGTGCAACAAGAGACCTATGACTGCTTGAAGTTTCAATAGGGGTAAGAGATACAACATGAGGCTCTTGTTTCCCTAGGTTTTTCACAGGTGTATAGGTCTGCTCATGATTTGAAAACTGAGGCTTGAGATGCGATAAGAAAAGGTACGGTGCAGTCATGTAAGCATCTGTGTCGTCGATCTGATCTGCAGATCGACGACCCACACTCCATTGCCCCGATCCCCTCTTCCACAGTGGCAGTCAACGATCCTACAAGAGCCGATGTTCCCCAGCGTCACGTCCACATCCACGCGGCAGATTTCAATTGGAGTGGATCTCCATGGGTTCCTTGAACAGTCACCCAATGTGGACCCGGGAACATTATACAGTGTGGTTTAATTAAAGGTTTTGAAGTCTGGGGCATGTTTCTAAGGTCTTGTGGTACTTTATCTCCACCGTTGATCGTGTGGTCCGATCTCATCCGACGGCCCATGTTCGTCCCGAGCTCCCCACTCATTTTTCAACCATTTTTTACCAAAACAAAGATTTTAAACCTTTTTCCCTGCTTTTTATTTTATTTTTCCAAATAATGTGACCCCTTCACATTATTTATTCACCTCCACTCTCGACCGTCGATCTCTGCGCAATCGATGGCTCCGATTTAAATTCTTCTTCCGCCTCTCCTTTGACCTCCTCTAATCAATCTCGGTCATTGGATGATGCCATCTAATGGCCATGCTCTCTCCACGCGCCTTCTGAAGCAGTAAACCTATATATGTAGGATTTTATAATGTTGTTCGTATTTAGCAGGGTTTAAATGGTTTTTCCGCTATACTGAAGAAAATTTCAAATGTTGAGCGTGACGATCCTCCATCCTTCGATTCATCGAAAGGAATCATTTGCAGGTTTCAACTCCGTGTTTCATCAATGATTCATGAAGCATTGATGCCACACGACCCCTGCACAACCCTACACACCAAAAAACTAGTGAATCAGGCACAAATCAAAGAGTATCAGTGTTGAAGACAAAAATATACCAGAACAAAAGATTGAAGACAGATCTATGGGGATTACATCTAATATGGTTTATCAAAATCATAATCCCCAATTAAGACATAGTTAAAAGAAAAATCATAAAGGTTCATCAGACAGAAAGCTTCCACCGCCACAGCTGAGGCAAATCGATTCCTCCCATCTACCACAGTTCCACCTGTGCCTCAAAGCATTCATATCAGAGGCTGAAGTTATTGATCAGGATCAGATATTTGTCTCAAGCGCATCCAGAGAGTAAATTTTGTAAACAAAATTAATGAAAAAATATCAGCAGAGTTACTATTGCACAACACAGATCCTCAAAAGTCAAAAAGAGCTCCCACCAAGCTTAAATATTAATGAAAATAATTTAATACAGAGGACACCTATGTAAGCTTCTTCATTGAGCCCCCAAAAGGCCAACAATCCATTAAGTCTATATTAATTATCTTTAGAGATATTTTTATCGGATCTCACCTCCTCATTCTTCTATAAATACTACTGGAGAAAATGAGAGAGGGGTTGGTTGAGTTGGCTACTGAACATTGAAATGTAATTGAGCTTGAGACTTCTACTTGTAAATAGTGTTCACTGGCCCTTGGAGCTCTACTTGTGATAGATAAGTTAGTCTGGGGTGTAGGTGATTGCTAAACTAAAGCATTGGACTTAAAACTGTAACTGGTTTGGAGCATCAATACAAGCTGATTTATGGGATCCTGGTCTATGTTGCCGGTGATGTTTTTCTCACTGTGAATCGTTATTTTTTTTTTGTTTTCACTGTGCTCATCTTCTCTTATAAATAATAGCATGCACATAGTTAGGAACTACTGTTTATTAGTACCCTTCTCTGACTAAAAATATTTATCTGAATGTTTTCTTCCAATCTATGTTATTTAGGAATGATTTAATTCAATTTAAGCATAGGAATATTGGCGTTCCCTCGTCTTATTGTTTTAGCTGAATATTTTTATTGGATGTTACTTTCATTTCATGTTAAGTAGAGATGAACTAAGGAAGATATGGTGTGCCCTGGTCCTATTTTTATCCCCAAAGACTGCCTGAATGTTTCCCTTGGAATGTGTTAAAAGCTGGCTAGTTTAGAAGTACTTACCAGATCTTAAACCATCCTTTGTTATCATTTGTGTTTCCCTCTATTTTTATATGTTTTCTATTGAAAGTGTATCAAAGGCTGGCTATTTTAAAATTACTTACCAGATCCTAGTTTACTTTCATGTCTTTCTTAAGTGTATGTCAAAAGCTGACTAGTTTAAAAGTACTTACTAGATCTTAGGCTGCTCTTTGTTCTTCATCTGTTTAAATTCCCCTTCTTATTGTATCATTTCATACCATAAATCAAACTTTAAAGAGATCCTTAGACATACATGACTTTCCCCATGGACCACTCTTGCCTTTTTCTATTTCAATTAAACCCTATTATGACTCCATAGCCCAATGGACTAAAACCTACAATTATCTGTCTTTCTAGCCAAAGCTTGTTCTATTTTCTTGCAACTTCACACCTTTGAAACTCTTTACATTTGGAACTTTCCCCTTAAACAATAATCATGCTCAACCATCCAAAAACAAAACAAACCCTTGGCCTTCATAACTAGCCTAATATCATTAACCAAAGCTTCAAATACAAATCCAATATTTGCACTTATTGGAGAGATCCCTCTCCGGATTCAAGAGGGATAGATCCTAGAATCCCAAAGTGGTTGAAATAATTCTCTCCCTACAGTTGGACTTTTTCCAATCTTGCTAATTACAGGGTGCTAACATTTCTGGCGACTCCACTAGGGACTTGAGTTATTATCTAGTTAAATACTTTAGGTATCTCAGAAATCCCTTGATTTAATAACATTTGTTCTGTTAGCTGGTTGAACTGTTAGGCATAACATCTCTGGCCAAAAAAAATTGTTTTAGTGAGTAAGAAGTAGCCTTTTCAAGCACTACCGAGAAATGGTAATCATGATGAAGCTTTTTTGAATCAGTGACAAACTAGGTAAAGCCTAGGATTCTCATAAGGTTTTATCTAACCTTGAAAAATCAGCTGGCTTAGCCATAAGAGTAGACTGTCTTTATCTCATAATCGTAGCTGAGTTGTGAAACAGATCTAGGACACTCTTAGAAACCACACAACAGAAAAATAACTCACAAAACCCCAAAAAAATATTTCAGATTGGTATCTAATAAGCATGGTGGTGGACCATAAAACCTTTTACCTCCCTAGGAGCTAAAAACTTCCACTTGGCGACTCCACAATCCTGAACAGACCTTAAGACTCCACTAGGAAGAACCCTTATCATTGAAATATCATCAAAACTTAGTTAGAGGACTTTAGGATTAAATTTTGTATAAACAGATTAGTTTCCCTTTTAAAGACTGTCATACATAGTTGAACTTTTCTTTTTTATTTGGGTCTGAAAAACACAGCATAGTGACTCCTAAAAAGATTCACACTAGAGCCTATCCTGACCCCGATCCACTTGATATAGTTAAAAACCTAGAAAGTATCCTTAGGAAGTCTCCTAGGATTAAATTATCAACTGTTTTCAGATCACCCTTGAGAGCTAATTCACTTCCTGAAAATCTTTCAGCTCTACAACAATCACAAGTCGACTTAGTAAATCCCTTTAGAACTAGGTCTCTTAATGATTTAGATCAGTTAGATTCTAAGTCTTCACTTTCATCTCCTGGAACAAGTGAACATCCTGGTAGCAGAGAAACAACACCTCCTGATTTACATTTCCTTCACAACTTAGGTGTCTCTCATCCAAGATCAGCTCAGCAATCTACTCCTGGTCCATCCACTTCTACTCACCCTACATCCACTGTTCAAGCCACTCCATTCCAGCCCACTTTCCCTCTTTTTAATCCACCTCTTGTAAATCAACCTCCACCTCCTACCATGGCTACATGGTATGCTCCCTTAGTCCTTCCTGTCCCATTAGTCAATCTCCCACAGGACTATCAGTCCAAAATTCCATTATATGATGCTAGCAATGCTACAACTGCATCACAACATGTGGATAAGATGAATGACTACTTTGACATAAATTAAATTGATGATGATTCTGTCAATCTTATATTATTTGCTCAGAGCTTAGGGGGAGAAGTAAGAAATGGTTTAAAGGCTTAACCCCCCATAGTATCAATGATCTCCAAGCTTTCCATTAGACATTCTTAAGAAAATGGGAAGTAAATAAGAATCCACTCCAAGTCCTTTCTGATTACAAGAACCTCCATAGAAACACCGGGGAAAGTGTACAAGCTTATTGTACCAGATTTAACAGTGTATATAATGCACTTTCCCTAGATCTAAAACCTCCACAAGGCTCAGCTTTAAACAAGTTTCCTGAAGGGTTTGACCCTAAGATTTCCTATCATCTGAGAGAGAGATATTCTGCAACTCTTGAAGAGATGCAAAAAGGTGCTCTCTCTATGGAAGTCAACTTGATGGAGAAGAGAGCAAGAATGAAAAATGAAAAGAGACTGTCCTTTAGAGATGAATCTACACCCTCTACTTCCAACTCAAAGATGGAGAGAATGATGGAAGAGATGATAAAGAAAATGAGCACCCTTGAGAGAGCACAAGCCAGGAAAAACTGAACTACTCCTCAAAACAGAAACCAGAACCAGAATCAAAATTTTAGAAGGAACCAACCTCCAAACAGACCCAGGGAAGATGATCAACAGATCACTCCTCTCTTTCATCAAAACTATGTAAGTGAGGTTGAGGAAACATATGAGATAACAGAGGAAGATGATATCAACATGCTGGGGGTAGATGATGATGACTTTGAGATTCATTATGATAGAAAACAAGGTCTTTATACACCTTATGATGACAAAAGAGATGATGATGAAAATTATTATCAAGACATGGAAAATTTCATCATAGAATCTCAAAAATGATATGACCTTAGAAGCAAAACCAGTCAGCAAACTCCCAACACCAAAACCTCTGAAAAATCTTCACAAAGCAGCACTGCAACCAAGCCTAAAGTTGTCAAACAGAAGGACAAAATAGTGGCTGTTAATTCTGATAAAGGTAAAGAGAAAGGCACTCTAAACAATGAAAAATAGAGTGCGGACATTAGTAGTACTAACACTTCAGCTAGTACTCCTGTTAAAACCATTTTTTCAAATGTAAATAGAACAAATCAGCAAGCTGATGTTGCTGATAGACTAGCAGCTAGTAAGGCTGAAACAAGTTTTTCAAAGAACTAAATCCCTTTCAGCCTGGAGCACGAAACTTCAAAGATCAAAATCTCTGTTCCCCTGACTGAGTTAGCTGCCCAGAATGTATATAGGACCCAAATTTTGAAGGCTTTAAATATTGAGGATAATAATGACACACTCAATCTTAATGATGAACAGCTGGAGCTCATTTTTGGTCCTAAGATTGAAGGTAGATATCAAGAGGGACCTGTTCCTCCCTTTTGTATAAGTTTAAATATTCATGACAAATTTTTTCACAACGCTATGCATGATCCTGGGGCTTCTCATAATTTAATGCCCAAAGCTGTCATGGAGAGCCTAGGCCTTGAAATCACCATACCTTACAAAGACCTTTACTCCTTTGACTCAAGCAAAGTAAAATGTTTAGGATTAATTAAGGACATTTGTGTTAACTTAGCCCAGATTCTAACCAAATGCTTAGTAATGGATATTTTTGTGGCTAATGTGTCCCCAAAGTATGAAATGTTATTATCAAGATCTTGGGGGGCTAAGTTACAAGGGACTATGCAAATGGACATGACCTATGCGACTATCCCTGTTTTCAATTAGACTAGAAGACTTTACAAGGAGTCTCCTATGTAATACATAGTTACAAGTCAAGACAGACCATAGAAATCTCCTCTCTATTCTGTAAACACAGGCCTCGATTCATTTATTCTTTTCAATGATGAAACTTTCAGTGAACAAATGACCTTGTCTGATTTAATGACAGATAGAGAGGAGGAAGAAGATAACGTAGGAGTGTCTAAACAGTTTGTTGCATTTGAAAAAATTAGCAAACAAAACACAGGTCTCAAGCTACAAGTCATTCATCCATTGCTCTTAAACCTTGATAGTCAAGAAAATAACCCTCAACACAGCAAAAAACTTGAGGAGTTGAAACAAATCCAACTAAGAGTTGATATTCAACAACAATCATAAAGCATGTTAGTTGAAGAGGACGATCACCAAACAGAAACCAAAAATAGTCCTCTGTGGTGTGTGTATTTTGATGGGTGATGCACTAGAACTAACGTTGGTGCAGGTGTCTGGATCTGCAACACTGAAAACAACCACACAGAAAGAATTTCCTGCAAATTAAACTTCCAGTGTTCCAATAACATAGCAGAATATGAATCTCAGCTTCTAGGCTTACGTTTTTTGAAGAAGTTAGGAGCCGAAAGAATCAATGTCCATGGGGATTTCGAATTAGTCATTAGGAAAGTCAATGGGGAGTATAACGCAAATCATCCCAGACTTAGGGCCTACCGAAACGATGTCATGGAACTTTTAAAAACTTTTGAAGAATACCAGATAATTTTTGTCTCGGGGAAAAGAAATATTGACGCCCACAATTTAGCCTTTGCAGCTAGAACATGCTTAATGGCATATGAAACCAAAGACTATACAAATTAGATAAAATTTAGACCAGCCGTGTCTGATAATGAAAATTATTGGCAGGTGTTTGACAGAGACAAACAAATAGAAGACTTCATGCAATTCAGAAATGAATTCGAACTACACAATTCGGACTCAGATTATGAAACAGACTGCAGTGAAGAAAATTTTATTGGTGAAGAAGAGTCATCTCCTGAGCTTTTCAATATTAATTTTCTGACCAACAAACTTAAAAACAAAACAGAATTCAATGCAGAGTTATAAACAGGGGAGTTAGAAACTCTGCACTCTAAAGATCAAATTTTTCCAAGCGGGCTGGCCCCTTTAGAAGAGTTGTTCGATTTTAACGATGTGGAAAATAAACCAAAACTGGAACCTGTAGAGACTGAAGTGGAAGAGTGCAATATAGGCAGTGAAATTAAACCAATGATGATCAAACTATATAATACTTTACCAGCTCACATTAAACTCAAATACATAGAGAGTATTTAAATAATTTTACGATGTTTTTGCGTGGAGTTACGAAGATCTTAAATCCTATGACAACGAAATAATACGGCACAAAATTCCTAAAGAAAACCAAAAACCATTCAAAAACCTTGAAAGCTAACATGAGAATAAACCCTGTTCAGTTGCCTTTGGTTCAGAAGGAGATCATGAAAATGTATGATGCAGGTATTATTGTCCCTATTAGATATTCTGAGTGGGTGTCTAATCTGGTGTCAGTTAGGAAGAAAACTGGAGAAATCAAGCTTTGTATAGACTTTAGAGACTTAAACAAAGTTTCATTAAAAGAAAACTACCCTTTACCTAATATGGATCATATTTTACAAAGGGTGGTAGGGTCTAGAAGAATTTATTTGCTCGATGGCTACTCAGGGTACAATCAGATCTTAGTTCACCCTGCTGATCAATTAAAGACAACCTTTACTACACCATGGGGCACTTTCATGTATGTGAAAATGCCTTTTGGTCTAATGAATGTTGGAGCAACTTTTCAGAGAGCCATGGACCTAGCATTCTCGGAAGAACTGGGCTTCTTCATCATTGTATACCTTAATGATGTTACTGTGTTTTCAAAAATAGATGAAGAGCACTTAGAACATTTAAGAAAAGTTTTTGAGAAATGCAGAAAGTTTGGGATATCTTTAAACACTAATAAAACATTGTTTGGGCTCCAAGAAGGTAAACTTCTTGGGCACATCATTTCAGAAGAGGGTATTAAGATAGATCCCAAAAGGATCGAGGCCATATTGCAAATCTCTCATCCTCGGAACATCAAGGAGTTGCAATCTTTCATTAGAAAGGTTAACTTTTTGAGAAGGTTCATCCCCAACTTGGCTGAACTCCTTAGGAATATAACAAACATGTTGAAGAAGGAACAAGGGGTAAAATGGACCTTGGAAGCAAGAAGTCTTTTGAGCTGGTGAAACAAGCATTAACCAAAACACCGATTTTGATAAGTCTAGATTTTTCAAAAGATTTTTATATTTTTTTCGTTTGCATCATAACATACCATAGCTATTGTCCTTTTACATAAAAACCCACAAGGACAAGAGCAGCCTATTGCATTCTTTAGCAAGGCATTGAGGGATGCTCCTCTGAAGTATAACATTATGGAGAAGCAAGCTTTTGCTTTGGTTAAGGCTTTGAAAGACTTCAGAGTGTACATCTTGCATTCCCACATCATTGCCTTCATCCCAAATTTAGTTGTGAAAGACATTCTAACGCAGGACCCAGATGGTAAGAGAGGTAAGTGGATTGATGTTATCCTTGAATATGATTTAGAGATAAAACCCACTAAACTCATCAAAGGCCAAGGTCTAGCTAGATTAATGGCTGAATCAAATTTTAAAGTTCTTGATATTAATATGATTGATGCTTTGGATGATCAAGAGGAAATCTCAACTCCCATTGTTGAAGACTGTTGAGCCTCAAATTTGTGCTTTCCTTCACCTCATTTTCCCTTGTCCATTTCTATCTTAAACCCAATTGATCAATAAATATAGTTAAAATTACTTCTAGAATGATTTACATGACTGACTTGTTGAATTTTGTGATTTTTGCCATTGTTAAGCATTTTGACCGGAACTAGCTGCAGAATGCAGACATTCCGTAGCTAACCGGTGATTCTGCAGTTGCCTTCATGTTTGAGTATGTTCCAGGTGGCCTCTTGAGAAAAACCACATATGGGCATGATCCACGTCGTGTCTACATGGTTCGTTGCTCATCATGGAGGAAGAAATGGATTCTGGGTACGGTTATGCACGTGGGACCACATTTATGAAGGAAGACTCCTACTAGGACTGTCTCAGTCCAGATGTCTTTTCTTCTTCACGTAGCCACCTCAAAGACTCCTAATATGATTCGGATAAGGAAAGACATTATTCCTAAATTGTTGTAATTATTGTTACTTGCACTTACTTTATAAACTCTTGAGTAGACCGAGAGCTTAGTTAGAGATTTTATGTTAGATTTGCTGCTAGATTTTGTGCAAACTCTGTGATACATTCCTGAAAACGCAGAGTGTCATGTTCAAACTTTTGCATCGTTAATGGAGCAGCATAAATTTATTTTGAAGGCGTGATTTAATTTGGAGTTGAATGTCGTCATGTGGGAGGGCCCCCGCTCTTGCACGATTTCTTTTTTGCGTGTAAATTTAAGTTTTTCAGCTTTATACTGTATCGACCATTAGTTGTTTTTGTTGGCCATCGTAGACGTTCTCATTCCAACTCTTCCAATGTAACATACTTCTCCCAAAAGACCATAATGATGGATGTTGAATGACTATAGTATTGTAGAAATAGGAGTTGAATTTGTGGTTATTTTAACTAGCTACTGTAGTCGTATCCATTCTAGCTCTTCCACAAGAGGACACTCTTCCAACAGATTAAAATGATGAATGTTGAATGACTATGGTATTGTAGGATTAGGAGTTGAATTTATAGTTGTTTTAACTAGCTACTGTAATTATATTCATTCCAGTTCTTCCACAAGAAGACACTCTTCCAACAGATTATAATGATGAATGATGAATAGCTATAGTACTGTAGGAATTAGTTGTAGTTTTTGCTATTCACTATCACAGTTACACTTGTTCTAATCACTCTTCCACAAGAAGAAATTCTTCCAAGACATCCTTAAGGAGTTCAAGACATGACCGTGATAATGAAAGATTTAGTTGTGTGTTTGTACTAAGTATCATCTCTGATCTTTCTCTTAAACGCTTGCCCAAGACATCATAATGACGAGTAGGGTATGGATGTGATAACTTAGTTTTTCAATTGCTTTCGGTTCATTTGCTTTCAATTGCATACAATTACACAGTCAGAATTGTTCTACCCCTTCCAAAAGAAGGAACTCTTCCAAAATATCACTAATGATGAACAAACAGATTGTGTAACTTCATAGAATAATGCATGTTAGTATAGTTAGAATACTCTGGAGTTTCATTGCATTTAATTCATGATCAGTTACTTCATTTCAAGTTTGATGATGACTTATAGTTCAAGCATTGTTCTAGTTTAGTAGCATCTTAGGTTCATTCTTAGATTAACTCATTACACTTGCATCTCATATTCAAATTGTCATCCATTGCACAATAAATTACTTTAGTTGTTAGGATTAACAAGACAACCTTCATTATTCATAAACATCTTCTTGTTCTAAAAACTACAAATGATCTATAGCCATAGGAACAGAAGACAACATCACTATAAGGTCTGAAACCTCTCTATAATCTCCTCATCATTTTATAAACAGAGCTCTTCCTCAAAAGAACTACTTTGAACAAGAATCCAATAACTTCTTGAGTATAAGTTCTGTGACATTCAATTAAATTGCAAAATAGAACTAGGAACTAATCATAGAATAAAAAAAGCTTAGGACAGAGTATTGCATCATTAGTGTTTAACTGTTTAGTTAGAGGATTTGCATATTTAGTGATCATTTCTCAAGTTTAGTTTGTGTCATTTGCCTAAAAAGTCATTATCAAGCTTTTGCTTTTATTTAGTCATAGTTTAGATTCTGCTTCAGTGTTTCCAATTACATTTGCCATTCCATACATTAGGCTTAACTCTATTTTTGACCACCAACTCCTTTCCATTAGTTTTCTAGACATTTCCATTGTGAACATAAAAATCACCAAAAGACCAAAAACATCATAAATCATCACAAAAGACCAAAAACATCACACAACACCACATACAACGCATTAGGAAACAAGCACCTAGGTACATATGGTACACTTCACTTCAGCAGTTTACAAATCCTGGTTGACAATTAAATGAGCTCAGTTTAGGAGACTAGATTGAGACCAAACATTTTGGCGCCGTTGTCGGGGAAGTGAAAACTAGGTAACCTTTGTTTCTTAGCATCCAAAAAAAATTTTATGCGTAGGGAGAGAGATTCAAGGGGAAGATTTATAAGCAGCAGAGGCAGAAGTTTGATTTCTAGAACACCACTTGTTTCATCTAGACCTAGAGCTAGTACACCTTCAACTCAAACCCATCTTCCATCCTTTACTGATCCTGGACTTCTAGAAGATCTAAGGTCACCTATTCCATTAGAGAAACCTTTCACTTCATCCACTGAACCTGCGATAGAAAAAGATCTAAAAACTCCTGTCAGGGACACAAACCTTTCTACTTCCACAGGAGAGTCAACCATGGCAGAAGAAGGAGGAGGAGGAGTTGTTAATGGAGAACACACATTGTTTGGAGGAGGTAGAGGTAGAGGTAGAGGAGAAGGAGGAAGAGGAGAAGGAGGTAGAGGTGCAGATGGAGGAAGAGGTAGAATAGGAAGCTCTTTTGGGTTCCCTATACTCGATGAAGAAACCAATACAACCATGAAAAACATTTCACCCTCTGTCCTTCCAAACTTCTATGGACTTAAAACTGAAGATCCTGAAACTTTCTTATTCGAATTTGAAGTGCTGTGTAGAACTTATGACTATCTACAAGATGCTCAAAAACTGAAATTATCTCCCTCAACTTTGAAGGGAACAGCATTGAAGTGGTTTATGAGTTTAAACAATAGTTCTATTAGAACATGGGAAGACATGAAACAAGCATTTCTAGAGAGATACTTGGATTATTGTATGCTGGTTAATCATAAGGAAGAAGTGTTCAAGATGTTACAAAAAGAATATGAAAACTTAGAAGATCTGTTGGAAAGATTTAAATACAACATAAAAAGGGCACAAATGGAAAACCTAGATCAAGACACTTTAAAAGCTCTTTTGTTGAAAAAAATTAGGGATGAATGGTTGGATATCCTTAACATGATGGGAAAAGGGGATATATCACAACTCACATTACCTGAAATATCTGAGTTATGTATCAACCTTTCCGTAGGGAAATCTAAAACCGTCAAAGGTCCAAGAGATCCTCGCTCTTGCAAGGGCAACTAAGCTTCGGGAGCCAAAGTAAGTAGATCAGAAATAGGACACATGCTTGATGATTTTAAATCTGACATCTTAGGAGTCTTAGTGAAATACACACCCTCAAGATACAAAACAAGCAAAAAGTCAATCGATGCCTTGGCAATCTTTTGTCCCAAATGTAGGAAGAAACATGCCTTGAGGGAGTGTCCTCTAGATGTAAAAGTTGTAGAAACCTGTGCTATTTTTTCTGAGAAACATGAGACCAAGAATTGTCCTTCTCTTCCTGGTCTCAAGGCTGTTTTTCAAGAAGAAACTCCTACAGATCCCACAGATTCTCTTAACTTTGTATCTAGAAGACCTTGGCAGTGATCTCAGACACAAGGATTACATGATCAAATGTATAATCAACCTCCACCTTGGAATTCTTGGCAGCAACCTTGGCCCCAATTTCAAAATCAATCTCAATCTTGGGCACAAGGAACACAAAGTCCCTATGGAAGATACTCTCCATATTATCAGTATCCACCATCCTATCCACCATATCCACTTTTTTATCCTCAAAATCCTCAACAAAATTTCCCTCAAAATCTTCAACAAAATTTTCAACAAAATCCTCAACAACATCATCCGAACCAACCACATCAAAATCAACCACTTCCATTACCATTCCCTCAAAAATCCAATCAATTGCCAGCTCAGCCCATACCAAACCCTAATAATAAGAACCCTCAGAATACATATATGATAGAAGGACAACAATTTCCAACTTATTTAATTACTCCTCTAGACCTTAGTGATGATCAACTTAGGTCTGGAAGGATACTTGAGAAGAGGAAACCTTCTGTGATCATACAAGAACAAGATAATTCTGAGGAAGACTCCCTACGGGTTAATAAAAGTCTTGAAGAAGATACATCCTTTCAAGACCAAAACATTGAAAAACTAAAACAAAAAGATCCAATAAATCCAACTCCAGTATTAGAGCAACCATCCACATCTACTTCTATACCTCCCTTCCCGGAAATATTACAAATTGATAGAGGTGTAGAAAAACAAATAATGGTGCCTAATTATGATTTCTTAGATGAATTGAGAAATGTTTGCATTAAAATTCCATTATTGCAAGCCATCAAGGAAATCCTAATTTTAGCCAAAACAATAAAGGAGTTGAGTATGAAGACAACAAGAAAAAGAATAAGAGAAACCAAGAAAATTCAACTGGTAGGACAAATAGCAGACATTATGATGGGTAAGATTACTATTCCAAAGTACCTTGACCCAGGAAATCCAGTTGTCAAAATCCACATCAATGGAATTGAAATTCAAAACAGACTCATTGACTTAGGAGCAGCAATAAATATCATGAGCAGACAAATCATGGACAAACTGAAACTTCCTAATCTTCTCTTTACACCCACACTATTACAATTAGCAGATAGATCTGTGATCAGACCAGATGGGGTAATAGAAGACATTCCAGTGTCCCTAGACTCTTGGGAGTACCCTGTGGATTTCATGATCCTAACACCCAAGAATAATCTAGGAGGCCATCCCGTTATACTAGGAAGACCTTGGTTGGCTACATCTGATGCCTTTATTAGTTGTAGGTCCGGTGATATGTATATTTATGATGGTAGTTCAACAAAGAAATTCACTTTATATCCTCCAGCTAGGACAATTACAGAACTAGATGACACTCAATGGATAGAGGATGAAGAATATTTACAACCACTCTTCACAATTTCAGAAATTAGTGAAGATAATCAAATTTTGAATACTCTAGAAAACTTTGAATCCTCTCCAGAGCATAAACATGAATCATTTCAAGAGGGATCCAATATTGAATTCTTGTCATCTAGGCAGATGTCTCTTCATTCTATGGACAAATTTGGCAGCTCTACAAGTGAAATTTTTCTAGGCAAAACCTTGAACATAAACAAAAACCTAGAAAAATCTCAACAAGAAGATTTAGTCAAAGTATTACAGAGACATTCTTCTACATGTGCATGGGAATACACTGACATGAAAGGGATAAGTCCCAAGACTTGTACTCATCACATCTATATAGAGGCAAACTGCAAACCAATCAGACAACCTCAAAGACGGATGAATCCAAATCTTAGGGAAATTGTCAAGGAAGAAATGCAAAAATTATTAAATGTTAATTTCATCTATCCTATTTCAGATAGTCAGTGGGTTTCTCCTTTGGTGATTGTGCCTAAGAAAAATGGAAAATGGAGGGTGTGTGTTGACTACCGAGAACTGAATAAAGCTACTCTTAAAGACCATTTTCCTTTACCTTTCATAGATCAAGTATTAGATACATTAGCAGGTAAAAAGTACTTTTCATTCCTGGATGGATTTAGTGGTTACAATCAAATCCAAGTAGCACTTGAAGAACAAGATAAAACCACATTTACTTGTCCTTGGGGTACCTATGCCTACCGAGTATTGCCATTTGGATTGTGCAATGCACCTGCAACATTCCAAAGGGCAGTATTAGGAATTTTTTTCTGATCTGATACATGACTGTGTAGAGGTGTACATGGATGATTTTACAGTTTATGGGGATACATTTGAAGAGGCTTTAGAAAACTTGGAAAAAGTCTTAGAAAGATGTCAAGAAGCAAACCTTTCTCTTAGTCATGAAAAATGTTTTATGATGTTCACTGAAGGTATTGTTTTAGGGCACCACATTTCAGGGGATGGGATTGGAGTTGATGAAGCGAAAGTTGAAGTTATTTCTAACCTATCCATTCCAAGTTGTCAAAGAGATGTAAGAAGTTTTCTAGGATTTACGGGGTACTATCGGAGATTTATAGAAAACTTCACCCAAATAGCATCTCCTCTCTTCAAATTACTCACCAAAGATTGTGAATTTAAGTGGACTTCTGATTGCCGTTGTTTTCGAAACCCCGAAACCAAAATTTCTACACCTATATTATGGGGACAAAACTGAAGTTACTCTTCATAACACATGATGTTTCCGAGCATGTTTCAGGGAGCAAAATATTATATTTAAAGATTTAATTCTGAAAAGCATTCATTATATCAAATAAAAATTCTGACTCCCCGCAGTTAAACTACACTCAGAATCGAAAAAGAGTAAAAAGCCGTTGTTCATGCCATTAACAAATTTAGACACTATATAATGTGCTATGAAACTTTGGTTCACATCGATCATTCCGCAATTAGATATTTAATGAATAAATCAATCACTAATGGCAGAGTTATAAGATGGTTGTTATTATTGCAAGAATTCAACATTACTATTCTAGATAGGCCTGGAAAACAAAACACCGTGGCTGATTTCCTGTCTAGAATTCAAAATATCAAAGATGACACTCCGGTTGAAGATCAATTTCCCGATGAATATCTTTTTGCAATCTCTACTCAAACTCCATGGTTTGCTGATATTGCCAATTATTTAGTTTCAGGAAAATTTCCTTCAATTATGAATGCAAGGGATAAAAGAAAAATCATTAATGATAGTGCAAGATATTCATGGGTCGCTAATGAGTTGTATAAGACAGGTCCAGATTTGATTATTAGAAGGTGTGTTCGTGAAGATGAGATGCCTGAAATTCTCAAGGCATGTCATGATGAACCTTGTGGCGGACACTTTGCAGATAAGAGGACAACCTATAAGATCCTTAATTTAGGATATTATTGGCCATCTTTGTTTAAAGATGCAAGGGAGTATGTAAAAAGGTGTGACAGTTGCCAAAGGGTAGGAAAACCTTCTCCTTCAGGTGAGATGCCATTACAACCTCAGGTACACATTGAACCTTTTGAAAAATGGGCTTTGGATTTTGTAGGACCTATTAGTCCTCCATCAAGACAAAAGAAATATATATTAGTTTGCACCGATTATGTTACTAAGTGGGTAGAAGCTAAACCATTACTTGTTGCTAATGAATCATCTGTAGTTACTTTTCTTTTTGAGGATATTTTCACTCGTTTTGGTGTCCCAAGGGAAATTTTTACAGATCAAGGAGCTCAATTTACATCAAGGCTAGTGGAAAAAATGATGGAGAAGTACAAAATCAGACATAGAACATCTACTCCTTATCATCCACAAGAAAATGGTCAAGTGGAATCCACTAATAAAGTCATTGAAGGAATCCTAACAAAGACTGTTCATCTACATAGAAGAGATTGGGTAGATAGGCTTCCTGAAGCCTTGTGGGCCTATAGAACTACATGGAGAAACACAACAGGCCATACTCCTTATGATCTTGTTTATGGGAAGCAAGTTTTGTTTCCTATAGTGTTCCAAATTCAACCATTCAAGATGGCAGTTCAGCTAGGACTTGATTTAACGGAGGCACAAAAGCATAGACTGGAGCAAATTAATGAGTTGGATGAGATCAGACAAGATGCAGTTCAGAAAACAAGTCTAGTCCAACAGCAAAGGGCTAGATGGCATGACAAGTACATCAAGGAGAAGAAATTCAAAGAGGGTGACTGGGCTCTCTTGTTTGATTCAAAATTCAAGGATTTTCAAGGGAAATTTCATACACATTGGCTTGGGCCATATGAAATTGTTCGAATTTTTGATAATGGGGCAGTAAAAATCAGAACTATAGATGAAGAAGAGGTCACTTTTCTTGTGAATGGTCATAGACTGAAGCTATACCACAAGCCACTCTCAAGAGAAGAGTTTGTCAAGAAGTTTCAAGAAAGCAATGATGTGAAGTTAATGAAGAAGATTCTCTCTTCTTCATCAACTTGATTAAATTTTCTGAAGCATTTCTTTTTGAAAATAAATAAATAAAGGTATAAACATGAAAACCAATCATTGATTGGCATGTTTATACAGAAAATATAGGGTGAAAATCAGAGTCTCTCTGACACTCTAACTTTTCCCATTTTTATTTTTACAAGTAGTTGTTACAAAAATCATAAGTTCAGATCCATAGTGCTTATGATCCATTTCATTTCATTTCACTCCATTCACTTATTCATCCATACTCCATATCATCCATCATTCATATTTCACTCCATTCCATATTTCATTCATCTCATTCCATCTTCCATCCATCTCATTTTCATGTCAAAATACAAAATTTGATGCCTTGCTGTAAGTGAATAAAATATGTCATGAATTGCAGTACAGTTCTTATGTTCTTTCACTCCATTTCATGAACTGAATCCATTCCATTTCATCATCCACTTCATACATATCATAATCCATCATCCATTTTCATTCATACCACATAACATTTCACCCATACTCCAAAAACATTCCATTTTCATGATTAAAGTGTTTTACAGAACATTCTGCGTGTACCCTCAAGGACATTCTCACTCGACTTCCACCCTTTCTCATGAAAACTCGTTAGTTCTTCCGTTGTACTACAACTCTCGAAGGCATCAACCAGCAGACATCAGAATTACAACAAAGTGACCCAGTGTATTCATGAATCAAAAGCATCAAGAAAATTATGAAGACTCCTCCAGAGATGAGCAGAGAAGACAAAGGCTACAAAAATCAAATAAAGGGCAGAGGTAACAAATTTAAATTACGATGGCATTTCATAAAAATTTAACATAGTTTAGTTGTGGATTATTCGAAAAGGTTGTTTTAATTGTTTTTATTGATCAAACACCAACAAACCCTCTACAGACTTTGTATTAAAATCTTCCATTTCAAATTTTATATCCGATAGCATTTAAGCGGTGAAATGGCCAAAGCATTTGAATTTTCCACGTCTCTTAACCAAATCATTCAATGATTGATTCCCTCTGCCGTCGTAAAATCCTCCGCCGTCCCTTCAATCATTAATACAATTCCGCCACCTCACTCCACTACTCCATTCCGAGACCACTGCCATAACTTCATTTCGTAGCCAGCATTCCATTCCGAAGACGGAGATATTATTATCACCGAAAGCAGAGCCAAAGGATATCAGTTTGAATAGCATTGAGCATTGTAAACGCAGAGCAGAGTAGAAGGGTAAATTTGGAAGTATAACAGTGTGAGGACTTGAAGCCACTTGATCCCGTGGGCAGATAAAATATCACTGTGGGCAGATAAAATATCACTGTGGACGAAGTTTGAAGCATTTTCACTATAAACACAGAATTGTAGCAGTGTGGAGTTTGAAGTCTTTTTGTTACCAAAAGACAGAGGTGTTAAAATTGAAACCATTTGCTACCAGAGACAGAGGTGTTGCAGTGTTGAGTTTGAAGTCTTTTGTTACCAAAAGACAGAGGTGTTGCAGTGTTAAAATCGAAACCATTTGCTACCAAGAGCCAGAGGTATTGCACAAAAAGAAAATTTGAAGCCATCTGCCACTGTCTATCAGAGACATATCAGCTCGAAATGTGAAACTGCTTTCATTATCAAACAGAGGCATATCAGCCAGAGGTTTTGAAGCTGTTGCCACTATAAATCAGAGGTATGTCATTCCAAAATTGAAGCCATTTTCATTTAGAGCTTGAAGCCATTTCAAAACCGAAAGTGAAAGTCATTGTTTTGTGGGTAGAAGAGTGTTAATTTGATATTGAAAAAAATCATGGGTTTCATCGTAAGGACTGAACTTGTGGGTTCAAAATATTTAGAAGGTTAACCACAATGCAAGGAGATGTTACAACAAATAGGATGGCTTCAATTTTTGGAAAAATTTAATGGCTTCCATAAGGAAGTCACTAATACATTCGCAAGAGCATTTCAAGGGACCGAAGTTGAAATAGGGGATGTCAAGTTTACTGTCACTGAAGTTTTTATTGTAGAGGCTACAGGATTGTCCAGAACTGGGGAGAGATGGTTTAAAAATAGAGAATTCCATAATGACTCCTGGAAACAAATTTTAAAATCACCAAATATGGATGTTAGTGTATTCAAGAAAGGAATTCCCAGTACTGCATTGAAAAGCAAAATGAGAAACATACTACTTATTTTACAAAAATTTGTTACATGTGAGGGTAGATATGGGACATTTTATGTCTACCACATCAGACTAATGATGCATTTCCTGGGAGAAGACTTAAACCTACCATATTTCTTGCTTCCAAGTCTGAAGAAGATGGCTTCCTGTGTTCAGAGAAGAGTTCAATTTTTAGAAACAACCCTGTACCATCATGGTTTGGTCAAAATCTTGATTGAACATCATCTAGCTAAAACAAATGATACATGGGATGATTTCTTAATAAGAAATCATTTTGAAGAAGAAAAAGAACCATCACCTGAACCACAGCCTACAAAAAGAAGCAGGAAATGGAGGACTTCAAAAGTTGAAATTGACAAACCAGTTCAAGAGAGCAGTGAGGAAATCATTTTGGAGAAGTTGACTCGAATCAAGAGGCAACTTAAGGAAGAAAATATAATCAAGGAATCTACCACAGAGAAAGGAGAGGGATCCTCTCAGCTTAGGAGAAGCCACAGATTAAAGGGAAAACTGAAGAAAACACCAATCAAACAAACAGGGGTAATCAATATAGAAGATGAAGAAACACCCATTGAAGAGGATGATGAAGAGGATTTTTATGAAGGAACCCCTGAAATTGATCCTGCTCAACAGGAAATTTATGACTATGTGGAAACTTTAGAGAGGACAGCTTCAGAAAGCAGAGAGAGAACCCCCAGTCCTCCATTGTCTGAAATTGATATATTAAGAAGGGATAGGTATGAGTTGGAATTATTGAATAGACACATCAAAAATGAGAATGAAATCCTCAAAGATCAAATCAAGCTCAAAACTGATATGAACTCAACCTTATCCCTGCATATAGACAAAGTGGAGAGGACCAATGAGAAGTTGAAGACAAAGAACAAAAAGCTAATCAGGGCACTCACCAACCTCAGGTTCAAACTTGTGATTAGGAAACCCAGAGGGCCTCTAGCTTTCAGACAAAGGAGAAGAAGGGGATTAGATGTCCTTGCAGAAGCCTCTGAATTCATAGGATAATTTGCATGAGGACATGCAAAGAGACAGCAATGGGGGTATGTTGAGCCTCAAAATTGTGCTTTCCTTCACCTCATTTTACCTCATTTTCCCTTGTCCATTTCTATCTTAAACCCAATTGATCAATAAATATAGTTAAAATTACTTCTAGAATGATTTACATGACTGACTTGTTGAATTTTGTGATTTTTGCCATTGTTAAGCATTTTGACTGGAACTAGCTGCAGAATGCAGACATTCCGTAGCTAACCGGAGATTCTGCAGCTGCCTTCATGTTTGAGTATGTTCCAGGTGGCCTCTTGAGAAAAACCACATATGGGCATGATCCACGTCGTGTCTACATGGTTCGTTGCTCATCATGGAGGAAGAAATGGATTCTGGGTACGGTTATGCACGTGGGAACACATTTATGAAGGGAGACTCCTACTAGGACTGTCTCAGTCCAGATGTCTTTTCTTCTTCACGTAGCCACCTCAAAGACTCCTAATATGATTCGGATAAGGAAAGACATTATTCCTAAATTGTTGTAATTACTGTTACGTGCATTTGCTTTATAAACTCTTAGGAGACCGAGAGCTAAGTTAGAGATTTTATGTTAGATTTGCTGCTAGATTTTGTTCAAACTCTGTGATACAATCCTGAAAACGCAGAGTGTCATGTTCAAACTTTTTCATTGTTAATGGAGCAGACAAAGTTATTTTGAAGGCGTGATTTAATTTGGAGTTGAATGCCGTCAAGTGGTAGAGGGCCCCTGCCTCTTGCACGGATTTATTTTGCGTTAATTAGATAAGTTTTTTCTAGCTGCCTTTACACTTTGCATTTGAATTAATAGTTGTTTTTGTTAGCTACTGTAGACGTTCTCATTCTAATTCTTCCACCAGAAGATACTCTTCCAAAAGACGATAATGATGAATGTTGAATGACTATAGTATTGTAGAAATAGGAGTTGAATTTGTGGTTATTTTAACTAGCTACTGTAGTCGTATCCATTCTAGCTCTTCCACAAGAAGACACTTTTCCAACAGATTAAAATGATGAATGTTGAATGACTATGGTATTGTAGGATTAGGAGTTGAATGTATAGTTGTTTTAACCAGCTACTGTAGTTATATTCATTCTAGCTCTTCCACAAGAAGACATTCTTCCAACAGATTATAATGATGAATGATGAAAAGCTATAGTACTGTAGGAATTAGTTGTAGTTTTTGCTATTCACTATCACAGTCACACTTGTTCTAATCACTCTTCCACAAGAAGAAATTCTTCCAAGACATCCTTAACAAGTTCAAGACATAACCGTGATAATGAATTATTTAGTTGTGTGTTTGTACTAAGTATCATCTCTGATCTTGCTCTTAAACGCTTGCCCAAGACATCATAAGAACGAGTAGGGTATGGATGTGATAACTTAGTTTTTCATTTTCTTTCAGTTCATTTGCTTTCAATTGCACTCAATTACACAGTCAGAATTGTTCTATCCCTTCCAAAAGAAGGAACTCTTCCAAAATATCACTAATGATGAACAAACAGATTGTGTAACTTCATAGAATAATTCATGTTAGTATAGTTGGAAAGCTCCGGAGTTTCATTGCATTTAATTCATGTTCAGTTACTTTGTTTCAAGTTTGATGATGACTTATAGTTCAGCATTGTTCTAGCTTAGTGGCATCTTAGGTTCATTCTTAGATTAACTCATTACACTTGCATCTCATATTCAAATTGTCATCCATTGCACAATAAATTACTTTAGTTGTTAGGATTAACAAGACAGCCTTCATTATTCATAAACATCTTCTTGTTCTAAAAACTACAAATGATCTATAGCCATAGGAACAAGACAACATCACTATAAGGTCCGAAACCTCTCTCGCAATCTCCTCATCATTTTATAAACGCAGCTCTGCCTCAAAAGAACCGATTTTGATGAAGAATCCAATAACTTCGAGTATAAGTTCCGTGACATTCAATTAAATTGCAAAATAGAACTAGGAACTAATCATAGAATAAAAAAAGCTGTATTTATATCACATCATTAGTGTTTAACCGTTTAGTTAGAGGATTTGCATATTTAGTGATCATTTCTCAAGTTTAGTTTGTGTCATTTGCCTAAAAAGTCATTATCAAGCTTTTTCTTTTATTTAGTCATAGTTTAGATTCTGCTTCAGTGTTTCCAATTGCATTTTCCATTCCAAATATTAGGCTTAACTCTGTTTTGACCACCAACTCCTTTCCATTAGTTTTCTAGGCATTTCCATTGTGAACATAAAAATCACCAAAAGACCAAAAACATCATAAATCATCACAAAAGACCAAAAACATCACAAAACACCACATACAACGCATTAAGAAACAAGCACCTAGGCACATACAGTACACTTCAATACCTTCACTTCAAATAGCCATAACCGTTGCTGACAATTAAATGAGCTCTGGGCTTTGGGAGACTAGATTGAGACACAACATTTTGGCGCCGTTGCTGGGGAGGTGAAAACTAGGTAACCTTTGTTTCTTAGCATCCAAAAACAATTTTATGCGTAGGGAGAGAGATTCAAGGGGGAAGATTTATAAGCAGTAGAGGCAGAAGTTTGATTTCTAGAACACCACTTGTTTCATCTAGATCCAGAGCTAGTACACCTTCAATTCAAACCCATATTCCATCCTTTACTGATCTGGGACTCCTAGAAGATTTAAGGTCAACTATTCCATTAGAGAAACCTTCCACTTCATCCACTGAACCTGCCATAGAAGAAAATATAAAAACTCTTGTTGGGGACACAAACCTTTCCACTTCCACAGGAGAGTCAACCATGGCAGAAGAAGGAGGAGGAGGAGTTTTTAATGGAGAAAACACATTGTTCGGAGGAGGTAGAGGTAGAGGTAGAGGAGAAGGAGGAAGAGGAGAAGGAGGTAGAGGAAGAGGTAGAAGAGAAATAGGAAGCTCTTTTGGGTTCCCTATAATTGATGAAGAAACCAATACAACCATGAAAAACATTTCACCCTCTGTCCTTCCAAACTTCTATGGACTTAAAACCGAAGATCCTGAAACCTTCCTATTTGAATTTGAAATCCTGTGTAGAACTTATGACTACTTACAAGATGCTCAAAAACTTAAACTATTTCCTTCAACATTGAAAGGAGCAGCATTGAAGTGGTTTATGAGTTTGATCAACAGTTCTATTAGGACATGGGAAGACATGAAACAAGCATTTCTGGAGAGGTATTTGGATTATTGTATGCCAATCAATCATAAGGAGGAAGTGTTTAAGATGTTACAAAAAGAAGATGAAAATATGGAAGATTTGTTGGAGAGATTTAACTACAACATCAAAAGAGCAAAAATGGAAAACCTAGACCAAGATACCTTGAAAGCTCTCTTGTTGAAGACAATTAGGGATGAATGGTTAGATATCCTTAACATTATGGGAAAAGGGGATATATCTCAGCTTACATTACCTGAAATAGCTGAATTATGTATCAACCTTTCAAGAGGGAAATCTAAAACTGTAAAAGGACCAAGAGACCCCGCTCTTGCAAGGGAAAGTAAGTCTACTTCTGGGACAGTAAGTAGGGCAGAGATAGGGCATATGCTTGATGAATTCAAATCCGACATCTTAGGGAGTCTTAGTGAACAAATAGACACCCTTAAGTTACAAAACAAGCAAAAAGTTGAATTTGATGCCTTAGCAATTTTTTGTCCCAAATGTAGAAAGAAGCATGCCTTAAGAGAGTGTCCTTTGGATGCAAAAGTTGTAGAGACCTGTGTCATTTGTTCAGAAAAACATGAGACCAGGAATTGTCCTTCTCTTCCCCGGTCTCAAGGTCACAAGAAGAAACTCCTAAGGTATCTGGCCGTAATCTCTTAACTTTGTATCTAGAAGACCTTGGCGTGGGACCTTAGACACAAGGATTTCATGATCAAATGTATAATCAACCTCCACCTTGGAATTCTTACAGCAACCTTGGCTCCAATTTCAAAATCAATCTCAAGCTTGGGCACAAGGATCACAAGGTCCCTATGGAAGATACTCTCCATATTATCAATATTCACCATCCTATCCACCATATCCACATTTTTATCCTCAAAATCCTCAACAAAATTTTCCTCAGAATCTTCAACAAAATTTTCAACAAAATCCTCAACAACATCATCCGAACCAACCTCATCAAAATCAACCCTTCCATTACCATTCCCTCAAAATCTAATCAATTTCCAAATTTCAAAATTTCATACCAAACCCCAATAATAAGAACCCTCGTAATACATACATGATAGAAGGACAACAATTTCCAACTTATTTAATTACTCCTCTAGACTTTAGTGATGTTCAACTTAGGTCTGGAAGGATACTTGAGAAGAGGAAACCTTCTGTGATCATACAAGAACAAGATAATTTTGAGGAAGAATCCCTACGGGTTAATAAAAGTCTTGAGGAAGATACATCCTTTCAAGACCAAAACATTGAAAAACTGAAACAAAAAGATCCAATAAATCCAACTCCAGTATTAGAGCAACCATCCACATCTACTTCTATACCTCTCTTTCCGGAAAGACTACAAATTGATAAAGGTGTAGAAAAACAAATAATGGTGCCTAATTATGATTTTTTGGATGAATTGAGAAATGTTTGCATTAAAATTCCATTATTGCAAGCCATCAAGGAAATCCCAATTTTAGCCAAAACAATAAAGGAGTTGAGTATGAAGACAACAAGAAAAAGAATAAGAGAAACCAAGAAAATTCAACTGTAGGACAAATAGCGTACATTATGATGGGTAAGATTACTATTCCAAAGGCACTTGACCCAGAAATCCAAACTTTGTCAAAATTCACATCAATGGAATTGAAATTCAAAACACACTCATTGACTTAGGAGCAAATGGGGATAAATATCATGAGTAGACAAATCATGGACAACCGAAAACTTCCTAATCTTCTTTACACCCACACTATTACAATTAGCAAATAGATCCGTGATCGTACCGTATGGGGTAATAGAAGACATTCCAAGAACCCGTACCTTGGGAGTACCCCGTGGATTTCATGATCCTAACACCCAAGAATAATCTAGAGGCCATCCTCAAGTATAATAGGAAGACCTTGGTTGGCTACACCGATGCTTTCATTAGTTGTAGATCCGGTGATATGTACATCTCTGATGGTAGCTCCACCAAGAAATTTACCTTTTATCCTCCAGCAAAAAACAATTATAGAATTATATGATACTCAATGGATTGAGGATGAAGGAGACATACAACCTCTCTTCACAATTTTAGAAATTAGTGAAGATAGCCAGATTCTGAATACCTTAGAAAATTTTGAATCCTCTTCGGAATAAAAACATGAAAAATTTCAAGAAGAATCCAACATTGAGTTTTTATCATCAAGACAGATGTCTCTTTCTTCCATGGATAAATTTGGCAGCTCTGCAATTGAGATATTTCCAGGTAAAACTTGAAACATAAATAAGAACCTAGAGAAATCTCAACAAGAAAAGCTAGTCAAGATATTACGGAGACATTCTTCTGCATATGCATGGGATTACACTGATATGAAAGGGATAAGCCCTAAGACTTGTACTCATCACATCTACATAGAGGAAAATTGTAAACCAATCAGACAACCTCAGAGACAGATGAATCCAAATCTTAGGAAGATTGTTAAAGAAGAATTGTAGAAATTGTTAAATGTCAACTTTATCTATCCCATTTCAGATAGTCAGTGGGTTTCTCCTTTGGTAATTGTGCCAAAGAAAAATGGTAAATGGAGGGTATGTATTGACTACCGAGAACCTAATAAAGCTACTCTTAAAGACCATTTTCCCTTACCTTTCATAGATCAAGTATTAGATACATTAAGGTAAAAAGTACTTTTCATTCCTAGATGGGTTTAGTGGTTACAATCAAACTTAGTAGCACTTGAAGACCAAGATAAAACCACATTTACTTGTCCTTGGGGTACCTATGCCTACCGAGCATTGCCATTTGGGTTATGTAATGCACCGCAACATTCAAAGGAAGTAAAGATAGGAATTTTTTCTGATCCGATACATGACTGTGTAGAATACATGACCGTGTAGAGGTATATGGATGATTTACAGCTTATGGGAATTTCACAGTTTATGGGGACACATTTGAAGAGGCTTTAGAAAACTTGGAAAAAGTCTTAAAAAGATGTCAAGAAGCAAACCTTTCTCTTAGTCATGAAAAATGTTTTATGATGTTCATCGAAGGTATTGTTTTAGGGCACCACATTTCAGGGGATGGGATTAGAGTTGATGAGGCGAAAGTTGAAGCTATTTCTAACCTATCCATTCCAAGTTGTCAAAGAGATGTTAGAAGTTTTCTAGGATTTACAGGGTATTATCGGAGATTTATAGAAAACTTCACCAAAATAGCATCTCCTCTCTTCAAATTACTCACCAAAGATTGTGAATTTAAGTGGACTTCTGATTGCCAGTTAGCTTTTGAAACCCCGAAAACCAAAATTTCTGAAGCACCTATATTAAGGGGACCTAACTGGAAGTTACCTTTTCATATCTCGACAGATGCTTCCGATACAGCTCTAGGAGCAGTATTGGGACAAAAAGATTTAATTCCCTATGCCATCTATTATATCAGTAAAAATTTGACTCCTGCAGAGTTAAACTATACTGTAACTGAAAAAGAGTTTTTAGCCGTTGTTCATGCCATTAACAAATTTAGACACTATATAACAGGCTATGAAACTTTTGTTCACACTGATCATTCTGCAATTAGATATTTAATGAATAAATCAATTACTAATGGCAGAGTTATAAGATGGTTGTTATTATTGCAAGAATTCAACATTACTATTCTAGATAGGCCTGGAAAACAAAACACCGTGGCTGATTTCCTGTCTAGAATTCAAAATATCAAAGATGACACTCCGGTTGAAGATCAATTTCCTGATGAATATCTTTTTGCAATCTCTACTCAAACTCCATGGTTTGCCGATATTGCTAATTATTTAGTTTCAGGAAAATTTCCTTCAATTATGAATGCAAGGGATAAAAGAAAAATCATTAATGATAGTGCAAGATATTCATGGGTCGCTAATGAGTTGTACAAGACAGGTTCAGATTTGATCATTAGAAGGTGTGTTCGTGAAGATGAGATGCCTGAAATTCTCAAGGCATGTCATGATGAACCTTGTGGCTGACACTTTGCAGATAAGAGGACAGCCTATAAGATCCTTAATTTAGGATATTATTGGCCATCTTTGTTTAAAGATGCAAGGGAGTATGTAAAAAGGTGTGACACTTGCCAAAGGGTAGGGAAACCTTCTCCTTCAGGTGAGATGCCATTACAACCTCAGGTACACATTGAACCTTTTGAAAAATGGGCTTTGGATTTTGTAAGACCTATTAGTCCTCCATCAAGACAAAAGAAATATATATTAGTTTGCACTGATTATGTTACTAAATGGGTAGAAGCTAAACCATTACTTGTTGCTAATGAATCATCTGTAGTTAATTTTCTTTTTGAGGATATTTTTACTCGTTTTGGTGTTCCAAGGGAAATTGTTACAGATCAAGGAGCTCAATTTACATCAAGGCTAGTGGAGAAAATGATGGAGAAGTACAAAATCAGACATAGAACATCTACTCCTTATCATCCACAAGCAAATGGTCAAGTGGAATCCACTAATAAGGTCATTGAAGGAATCCTAACAAAGACTGTTCATCTACATAGAAGAGATTGGGTAGATAGGCTTCCTGAAGCCTTGTGGGCCTATAGAACTACATGGAGAAACACAACAAGCCATACTCCTTATGAGCTTGTTTATGGGAAGCAAGTTTTGTTTCCTATAGAGTTCCAAATTCAAACATTCAAGATGGCAGTTCAGCTAGGACTTGATCTAACGGAGGCACAAAAGCATAGACTGGAGCAAATTAATGAGTTGGATGAGATCAGACAAGATGCAGTTCAGAAAACAAGTCTAGTCCAACAGCAACGGGCTAGATGGCATGACAAGTACATCAAGGAGAAGAAATTCAAAGAGGGTGACTGGGCTCTCTTGTTTGATTCAAAATTCAAGGATTTTCAGGGGAAATTTCAGACACATTGGCTTGGGCCATATGAAATTGTTCGAATTTTTGATAATGGGGCAATAAAAATCAGAACTATAGATGAAGAAGAGGTCACTTTTCTTGTGAATGGTCATAGACTGAAGCTATACCACAAGCCACTCTCAAGAGAAGAGTTTTTCAATAAGTTCCAAGAAGACAATGATGTGAAGTTAATGAAGAAGAGCCTCTCTTCTTCATCAACTTGATTAAATTTTCTGAAGCATTTCTCTTTTGAAAAAAATAAATAAATAAAGGTATAAACATGAAAACCAATCATTGATTGGCATGTTTATACAGAAAAGATAGGGTGAAAATCAGAGTCTCTCTGACACTCTAACTTTTCCCATTTTTTTTTTTATAAGCAGCTGTTATAAAAATCATAAGTACAGTTCCATAGTGCTTATGATTCATTTCATCTCACTCCATTCACTTATTCATCCATACTCCATCTCATCCATCATTCATATTTCACTCCATTCCACATCTCATTCATCTCACTCCATCTTCCATTCATTTCATTTTCATGTCAAAACACAAAATTTGATATCTTGCTGTAAGTGAATAAGATATGTCATGAATTGCAGTACAACTCTTATGTTCCTTCATTCCATATTCATGACTGAATCCTTTCCATTCCATTATCCACTTCATACATATCATAATCCATCATCCATTTTCATTCATACCACATAACATTTCACCCATAATTCAAAAACATTCCATTTTCATGATTAAAGTGTTCTACAGGAACATTCTGCAGCTCAGTGGACATTCTGCAGCTGATCAGCCTTTCTGCAGCCCGACAATCTTTCCGCAGCTATAAACCCTGAAGGCATCAACCAGCAGACATCAGAATTACAACAAAGTGATCCAGTGAATTCATGAATCAAAAACATCAAGAAAAATTGTGAAAGATTCCTCCAAAGATGAGCAGAGAAGACAAAGGCTACAAAATCATCAAATAAAGGGCAGAGGTAACAAATTTAAATTACAATGGCATTTCATAAAAGTTTAACATAGTTTAGTTGTGGATTATTCGAAAGGTTGTTTTAATTATTTTATTGATCAAACACCAACAAACCCTCTACAGACTTTGTATTAAAACCTTCCATTTCAAATTTCATATCCGATAGCATTTAAGCGGTGAAATGATCAAAGCATTTGAATTTCCCACGACTCTTAACCAAGTTATTTAATGATGATGATTTTCCCTGCCGTCGTAAATCCTCCGCCGTCTCCTCAATCATTAATACAATCCTCCACCTCACTCCACTACTCTATGCCGTGACCATTTGCCATAACTTCATTCCGTAGCCGATACTCCATTCCGAAGACACATATATTATGATCATCAGGAACAGAGCTAAAGGATAACAGCATTGAGCATTGTAAACGCAAAACAGAGGAGGTAAATTTGAAAGTATAACAGTGTGAGGACTCAAAGCCACTTCACTGAGGACGAAGTTTGGATCATTTTCACTGTCAACACAGAATTGTGGCCGTGTAGAGTTTAAAGTCTGTTGTTACCAAAAGACAGAGGTGTGGTAGTGATTGAGTTTGAAGTCTGTTGTTACCCGAGACAAAGATGCTGTAGTGTTGAATTTGAAGCATACCATTTGCTATTAGAGACAGAGGTGTTTGATTTTGAAGTCCTTCTGTTACCAAAGACAGAGGTATTGCACAAAAAGGAATCTGAAGCCATCTCTCATTGCCTATCAGAGACATATTAGCTCGAAAATTGAAATTGCTTTCATATCACTCCAAAGTTCAACAGAAGTACATCAGTCCGAGGTTTCGAAGGCATTTTTCATTATCAAACAGAGGCATACCAGCCAGAGGTTTTGAAGTTGTTGCTATTATAAATCAAAGGTATGTCATTCCAAAATTGAAGCCATTTTCATTTAGAGCTTGAAGCCATTTTAATCCGAAAGTAAAAGTCATTGTTTTGTGGGTAGAGAAGAGTGTTAATTTGATATTGAAAAATCATGGGTTTAATTGTAAGGACTGAACCTGTGGGTTCAAAATATTTAGAAGGTTACCCACAATGCAAGGAAATGTTACAACAAATAGGATGGCTTCAATTTTTGGAAAAATTTAATGCCTTCCATAAGGAAGTCACTAAAACATTTGCCAGATCCTTTCAAGGAACCGAAGTTGAAATAGGGGATGTCAAGTTTGCTGTCACTGAAGTTTTTATAGCAGAGGCTACAGGATTGTCCAGAACTGGGGAGAGATGGTTTAAAAATAGGGAATTCCACAACGACTCCTGGAAACAAATTTTAAAATCACCAAACATGGATGTTAGTGTATTCAAGAAAGGAATTCCCAGTACTGCATTGAAAAGCAAATGGAGAAACATACTACTTCTTTTACAAAAAATTGTTACATGTGAGGGTAGATATGGGACATTTTATGTCTACCACATTAGACTAATGATGCATTTTCTGGGAGAAGACTTAAACCTACCATATTTCTTGCTTCAAAGTCTGAAGAAGATGGCTTCCTGTGTTCAGAGAAGAATTCAATTTTTAGAGACAACCCTGTATCATCATGGTTTGGTCAAAATTTTGATTGAGCATCATCTAGCTAAAAAAAATGATACATGGGATGATTTCTTAATAAGAAATCATTTTGAAGAAGCAAAAGAACCATCACCTGAACCACAGCCTACAAAGAGAAGTAGGAAATGGAGGGCTTCAAAAGTTTAAATTGACAAACCAGCCCAAGAGAGCAGTGAGGAAATCATTTTGGAGAAGTTGACTCGAATCAAGAGGAAACTTAAGGAAGAAAAGATAATCAAGGAATCTACCATAGAGAAAGGAGAGGGATCCTCTCAGCCTAGGAGAAGTCACAGATTAAAGGGAAAACTGAAGAAAACACCAATCAAACAAACAGGGGTAATCAATATAGAAGATAAAGAAACACCCATTGAAGAGGATGATGAAGAGGATTTTTATGAAGGAACCCCTGAAATTGATCCTGCTCAACAGGAAATTTATGACTATGTGGAAACTTTAGAGAGGAAAGCTTCAGAAAGAAGAGAGAGAACCCCCAGTCCTCCACTGTCTGAAATAGATATATTAAGAAGGGATAGGTATGAGTTGGAATTACTGAATAGACACATCAAAAATGAGAATGAAATTCTCAAAGATCAAATCAAGCTCAAAACTGATATGAACTCAAGCTTATCCCTGCATATAGACAAAGTGGAGAGGACCAATGAGAAGTTGAAGACAAGGAACAAAAAGCTAATCAGGGCACTCACCAACCTCAGTTCAAACTTGTTATCAGAAAACCCGTATACCTCTAGTCGTACAAAGGAGAAGAAGGATTAGATGTCCTTGCGTGCTTCCGAATTCATAGGATAATTTGCATGAGGACATGCAAAGAGACAACAGTGGGGGTATGTTGAGCCTCAAATTTGTGCTTTCGTTCACCTCATTTTACCTCATTTTCCCTTGTCCATTTCTATCTTAAACCCAATTGATCAATAAATATAGTTAAATTTACTTCTAGAATGATTTACATGACTGACTTGTTGAATTTTGTGATTTTTGCCATTGTTAAGCATTTTGACCGGAACTAGCTGCAGAATGCAGACATTCCATAGCTAACCGGCGATTCTGCAGCTGCCTTCATGTTTGAGTATGTTCCAGGTGGCCTCTTGAGAAAAACCACATATGGGCATGATCCACGTCGTGTCTTTGGCATGGTTCGTTGCTCATCACAGGTAGAAATGATTCGTGGGTACCAAATCAACAAACGTGGGAACACATTATGAAGGGAGACTCCTACTAGGACCCAATTTTGGGGTCCAGAGGTTTTAAAGGTCACGTAGCCACCGAAAGACTCCTAATATGATTCGGACAGAAAGACATTATTCCTAAATTGTTGTAATTATTGTTACTTGCATTTGCTTTATAAACTCTTGAGTAGACCGAGAGCTAAGTTAGAGATTTTATGTTAGATTTGCTGCTAGATTTTGTTTAAAAACTCTGTGTTACGTCCTTGAAGACACAGAGTGTTATGTTCAAACTATTGCATCGTTAATGGAGCAGACAAAGTTATTTTGAAGGCGTGATTTAATTTGAAGTTGAATGTCGTCAAGTGGTAGAGGGCCCCTGCCTCTTGCACGGATTTCTTTTGCGTAAATTAGATAAGTTTTTCTAGCTGCCTTTACGTTTTGCATTTGAATTGGTAGTTGTTTTGTTTTAGCTACTGTAGTCGTATTCATTCTAGCTCTTCCACAAGAAGACACTCTTCCAACAGACTAAGATGATGAATGTTGAATGACTATGGTATTGTAGGATAAGAGTTGAATTTATAGTTGTTTTAACTAGCTACTGTAGTCATATTCGTTCTAGCTCTTCCACAAGAAGACACTATTCCAACAGATTAAAATGATGAATGTTGAATGACTATGGTATTTTAGGATAGGAGTTGAATTTGTAGTTGTTTTAACTAGTTACTGTAGTTATATTCATTCCAGCTCTTCCACAAGAAGACATTCTTCCAATAGATTATAATGATGAATGATGAATAGCTATGGTACTGTAGGAATTAGTTGTAGTTTTTGCTATTCACTATCACAGTTACACTTGTTCTAATCACTCTTCCACAAGAAGAAATTCTTCCAAGACATCCTTAAGAAGTTCAAGACATGACCGTGATAATGAATGATTTAGTTGTGTGTTTTTACTAAGTATCACCTCTGATCTTGCTCTTAAACGCTTGCCCAAGACATCATAAGAACGAGTAGGGTATGGATGTGATAACTTAGTTTTTCATTTGCTTTCAGTTCATTTGCTTTCAATTGCACTCAATTACACAGTTAGAATTGTTCTATCCCTTCCAAAAGAAGGAACTCTTCCAAAATATCACTAATGATGAACAAACAGATTGTGTAACTTCATAGAATAATGCATGTTAGTATAGTTGAAAAGCTCCGGAGTTTCATTTCATTTAATTCATGTTCAGTTACTTTGTTTCAAAGTTTGATGATGACTTATAGTTCAACATTGTTCTAGTTTAGTAGCATCTTAGGTTCATTCTTAGATTAACTCATTGCACTTGCATCTCATATTCACATTGTCATCCTTTGCACAATAGATTACTTTAGTTGTTAGGATTAACAAGACAGCCTTCATTATTCACAAACATCTTCTTGTTCTAAAAACTACAAATGATCCATAGCCATAGGAACAGAAGACAACATCACTATAAGGTCTGAAATCTCTCTGCAATCTCCTCATCATTTTATAAACAGAGCTCTTCCTCAAAAGAACTACTTTGAAAAAGAAACCAATAACTCTTTGAGTAAAGGTTCTGTGATATTCAATTAAATTGCAAAATAGAACTAGGAATTAGTCATAGAATAGAAGAGCTTAGAACAAAATGTTGCATCATGGTAAGATTAGTGTTTAACTGTTTAGTTAGAGGATTTGCATATTTAATGATCATTTCTCAAGTTTAGTTTGTGTCATTTGCCTAAAAAGTCATTATCAAGCTTTTGCTTTTATTTAGTCATAGTTCAGATTCTGCTTCAGTGTTTCCAATTGCATTTACCATTCCATACATTAGGCTTAACTCTGTTTTGACCACCAACTCCTTTCCATTAGTTTTCTAGACATTTCCATTGTGAACATAAAAATCACCAAAAGACCAAAAACATCATAAATCATCACAAAAGACCAAAAACATCACAAAACACCACATACAACACATTAGGAAACAAGCACCTAGGTACATATGGTACACTTCACTTCAGCAGTTTACAAATCCTGGTTGACAATTAAATGAGCTCAGTTTAGGAGACTAGATTGAGACACAACATTTTGGCGTCGTTGCCGGGGAAGTGAAAACTAGGTAACCTTTGTTTCTTAGCATCCAAAAACAATTTTATGCGTAGGGAGAGAGATTCAAGGGGAAGATTTATAAGCAGAAGAGGCAGAAGTTTGATTTCTAGAACACCACTTGTTTCATCTAGACCTAGAACTAGTACACCTTCAACTCAAACCCATCTTCCATCCTTTACTGATCCTGGACTTCTAGAAGATTTAAGGTCACCTATTCCATTAGAGAAACCTTCCACTTCATCCACTGAACCTGCCATAGAAGAAGATCTAAAAACTCCTGTCAGGGACACAAACCTTTCTACTTCCACAGGAGAGTCAACCATGGCAGAAGAAGGAGGAGGAGGAGTTGTTAATGGAGAAAATACATTGTTTGGAGGAGGTAGAGGTAGAGGTAGGGGAGAAGGAGGAAGAGGAGAAGGAGGTAGAGGTGTAGAAGGAGGAAGAGGTAGAATAGGAAGCTCTTTTGGGTTCCCTATACTTGATGAAGAAACCAATACAACCATGAAAAACATTTCACCTTCTGTCCTTCCGAACTTCTATGGACTTAAAACTGAGGATCCTGAAACTTTCTTATTCGAATTTGAAGTGCTGTGTAGAACTTATGACTATCTACAAGATGCTCAAAAATTGAAATTATTTCCTTCAACTCTGAAGGGAGCAACATTGAAGTGGTTTATGAGTTTAAACAGTAGTTCTATTAGAACATGGGAAGACATGAAACAAGCATTTCTAGAGAGATACTTGGATTATTGTATGTCGGTTAATCATAAGGAAGAAGTGTTCAAGATGTTACAAAAAGAATATGAAAACTTAGAAGATTTGTTGGAAAGATTTAAATACAACATAAAAAGGGCACAAATGGAAAACCTAGATCAAGACACTTTAAAAGCTCTTTTGTTGAAAAAAATTAGGGATGAATGGTTGGATATCCTTAACATGATGGGAAAAGGGGATATATCACAACTCACATTACCTGAAATATCCGAGTTATGTATCAACCTTTCCAGAGGGAAATCCAAAACTGTCAAAGGTCCAAGAGATCCTGCTCTTGCAAGAGCAAGTAAATCTGCTTCTGGGACAGTAAGTAGATCAGAAATAGGACACATGCTCGATGATTTTAAATCTGACATCTTAGGGAGTCTTAGTGAACAAATAGACACCCTCAAGATACAAAACAAGCAAAAGGCTGAATCTGATGCCTTGGCAATCTTTTGTCCCAAATGTAGGAAGAAACATGCCTTGAGGGAGTGTCCTCTAGATGTAAAAGTTGTAGAAACCTGTGTTATTTGTTCTGAGAAACATGAGACCAAGAATTGTCCTTCTCTTTCTGGTCTCAAGGCTGTTTTTCAAGAAGAAACTCCTACAGACTCCACAGAATCTCTTAACTTTGTATCTAGAAGACCTTGGCAGGGATCTCAGACACAAGGATTTCATGATCAAATGTATAATCAACCTCCACCTTGGAATTCTTGGCAGCAGCCTTGGCCCCAATTTCAAAATCAATCTCAAGCTTGGGCACAAGGATCACAAGGTCCCTATGGAAGATACTCTCCATATTATCAGTATCCACCATCCTATCCACCATATCCACATTTTTATCCTCGAAATCCTCAACAAAATTTTCCTCAAAATCTTCAACAAAATTTTCAACAAAATCCTCAACAACATCATCCGAACCAACCTCATCAAAATCAACCACTTCCATTACCATTCCCTCAAAAATCTAATCAATTTCCAGCTCAGCCCATACCAAACCCTAATAATAAGAACCCTCAGAATACATATATGATAGAAGGACAACAATTTCCAACTTATTTAATTACTCCTCTAGACCTTAGTGATGTTCAACTTAGGTCTGGAAGGATACTTGAGAAGAGGAAACCTTCTGTGATCATACAAGAACAAGATAATTCTGAGGAAGACTCCCTACGGGTTAATAAAATTCTTGAAGAAGATACATCCTTTCAAGACCAAAACATTGAAAAACTGAAACAAAAAGATCCAATAAATCCAACTCCAGTATTAGAGCAACCATCCACATCTACTTCTATACCTCCCTTTCCGAAAAGACTACAAATTGATAAAGGTGTAGAAAAACAAATAATGGTGCCTAATTATGATTTTTTGGATGAATTGAGAAATGTTTGCATTAAAATTCCATTATTGCAGGCCATCAAGGAAATCCCAATTTTAGCCAAAACAATAAAGGAGTTGAGTATGAAGACAACAAAGAAAAGAATAAGAGAAACCAAGAAAATTCAACTGGTAGGACAAATAGCATACATTATGATGGGTAAGATTACTATTCCAAAGTACCTTGACCCAGGAAATCCAGTTGTCAAAATTCACATCAATGGAATTGAAATTCAAAACACACTCATTGACTTAGGAGCAGCGATAAATATCATGAGTAGACAAATCATGGACAAACTGAAACTTCCTAATCTTCTCTTTACACCCACACTATTACAATTAGCAGATAGATCTGTGATCAGACCAGATGGGGTAATAGAAGACATTCCAATGTCCCTAGACTCTTGGGAGTACCCTGTGGATTTCATGATCCTAACACCCAAGAATAATCTAGGAGGCCATCCTGTTATACTAGGAAGACCTTGGTTGGCTACAGCCGATGCTTTTATTAGTTGTAGGTCCGGTGATATGTATATTTCTGATGGTAGTTCAAAAAAGAAATTCACTTTATATCCTCCAGCTAGGACAATTACAAAACTAGATGACACTCAATGGATAGAGGATGAAGAATATTTACAACCACTCTTCACAATTTCAGAAATTAGTGAAGATAATCAAATTCTGAATACTCTAGAAAACTTTGAATCTTCTCCAGAACACAAACAAGAATCATTTCAAGAGAGATCCAATATTGAATTATTGTCATCTAGGCAGATGTCTCTTCATTCTATGGACAAATTTGGCAGCTCTACAAGTGAAATTTTTCCAGGCAAAACCTTGAACATAAACAAAAACCTAGAAAAATCTCAACAAGAAGAGTTAGTCAAAGTATTACAGAGACATTCTTCCGCATATGCATGGGAATACACTGACATGAAAAGGATAAGTCCCAAGACTTGTACTCATCACATCTATATAGAGGCAAATTGCAAACCAATCAGACAGCCTCAAAGACGGATGAATCCAAATCTTAGGGAAATTGTCAAGGAAGACCTGCAAAAATTATTAAATGTTAATTTCATCTATCCTATTTCAGATAGTCAGTGGGTTTCTCCTTTGGTGATTGTGCCTAAGAAAAATGGAAAATGGAGGGTGTGTGTTGACTACCGAGAATTGAATAAAGCTACTCTTAAAGACCATTTTCCCTTACCTTTCATAGATCAAGTATTAGATACATTAGCAGGTAAAAAGTACTTTTCATTCCTAGATGGGTTTAGTGGTTACAATCAAATCCTAGTAGCACTTGAAGACCAAGATAAAACCACATTTACTTGTCCTTGGGGTACCTATGCCTACCGAGTATTGCCATTTGGGTTATGTAATGCACCTGCAACATTCCAAAGGGCAGTATTAGGAATTTTTTCTGATCTGATACATGACTGTGTAGAGGTATATATGGATGATTTTACAGTTTATGGGGATACATTTGAAGAGGCTTTAGAAAACTTGGAAAAGGTCTTAAAAAGATGTCAAGAAGCAAACCTTTCTCTTAGTCATGAAAAATGTTTTATGATGTTCACTGAAGGTATTGTTTTAGGGCACCACATTTCAGGGGATGGGATTAGAGTTGATGAGGCGAAAGTTGAAGTTATTTCTAACCTATCCATTCCAAGTTGTCAAAGAGATGTTAGAATTTTTCTAGGATTTACAGGGTATTATCGGAGATTTATAGAAAACTTCACCAAGATAGCATCTCCTCTCTTCAAATTACTCACCAAAGATTGTGAATTTAAGTGGACTTCTGATTGCCAGTTAGCTTTTGAAACCCTGAAAACCAAAATTTCTGAAACACCTATATTAAGGGGACCTAACTGGAAGTTACCTTTTCATATCTCGACAGATGCTTCCGATACAGCTCTAGGAGCAGTATTGGGACAAAAAGATTTAATTCCCTATGACATCTATTATATCAGTAAAAATTTGACTCCTGCAGAGTTAAACTATACTGTAACTGAAAAAGAGTTTTTAGCTGTTGTTCATGCCATAAACAAATTTAGACACTATATAATAGGCTATGAAACTTTTGTTCACACTGATCATTCTGCAATTAGATACTTAATGAACAAATCAATTACTAATGGCAGAGTTATAAGATGGTTATTGCTATTACAAGAATTCAACATTACCATTCTAGATAGGCCTCGAAAACAAAACACAGTAGCTGATTTCCTATCTAGACTCCAAAATATCAAAGATGACACTCCAGTTGAAGATCAATTTCCTGATGAATATCTTTTTGCAATTTCTACTCAAACTCCATGGTTTGCTGATATTGCTAATTATTTAGTTTTAGGAAAATTTCCTTCAATAATGAATGCAAGGGATAAAAGAAAAATCATTTATGACAGTGCAAAATATTCATGGGTTGCTAATGAGTTGTACAAGACAGGTCCAGATTTGATCATTAGGAGATGTGTTCGTGAAGATGAAATGCCTGAGATTCTCAAAGCATGTCATGATGAACCTTGTGGCGGACACTTTGCTGATAAGAGGACAACCTATAAGATCCTTAATTTAGGATATTATTGGCCATCCTTGTTTAAAGATGCTAAAGAGTATGTCAAAAGGTGTGACAGTTGCCAAAGGGTAGGGAAACCTTCTCCTTCATGTGAGATGCCATTACAACCTCAGGTACACATTGAACCTTTTGAAAAATGGGCTTTGGATTTTGTAGGACCTATTAGTCCTCCATCAAGACAAAAGAAATACATATTAGTTTTCACTGATTATGTTACTAAGTGGGTAGAAGCTAAACCATTACTTGTTTCTAATGAATCATCTGTAGTTACTTTTCTTTTTGAGGATATTTTTACTCATTTTGGTGACCCAAGGGAAATTATTACAGATCAAGGAGCTCAATTTACATCAAGGCTAGTGCAGCAAATGATGGAGAAGTACAAAATCAGACATAGAAAATCTACTCCTTATCATCCACAAGCAAATGGTCAAGTGGAATCTACTAATAAGGTCATTGAAGGAATCCTAACAAAGACTGTTCATTTACATAGAAGAGATTGGGTAGATAGGCTTCCTCAAGCCTTGTGGGCCTATAGAACTACATGGAGAAACACAACAGGCCATACTCCTTATGAGCTTGTTTATGGAAAGCAAGTTTTGTTTCCCATAGAGTTCCAAATTCAAACATTCGAGATGGCAGTTCAGCTAGGACTTGATCTAACGGAGGCACAAAAGCATAGACTGGAGCAAATTAATGAGTTGGATGAGATCAGACAAGATGCAGTTCAGAAAACAAGTCTAGTCCAACAACAAAGGGCTAGATGGCATGACAAGTACATCAAGGAGAAGAAATTTAAAGAGGGTGACTGGGCTCTTTTGTTTGATTCAAAATTCAAGGATTTTCAAGGGAAATTTCAGACACATTGGCTTGGGCCATATGAAATTGTTCGAATTTTTGATAATGGGGCAATAAAAATCAGAACTATAGATGAAGAAGAGGTCACTTTTCTTGTGAATGGTCATAGACTGAAGCTATACCACAAGCCACTCTCAAGAGAAGAGTTTGTCAAGAAGTTCCAAGAAGACAATGATGTGAAGTTAATGAAGAAGAGTCTCTCTTCTTCATCAACTTGATTAAATTTTCCGAAGCATTTCTCTTTTCAAAAATAAAAAATAAAAAAAAATAAAAAAAATATAAAAAAAATATAAAAAAATAAAATAAAGGTATAAACATGAAAACCAATCATTGATTGGCATGTTTATACAGAAAAGATAGGGTGAAAATCAGAGTCTCTCTGACACTCTAACTTTTCCCATTTTTGTTTTTATAAGCAACTGTTATAAAAATCATAAGTACAGTTCCATAGTACTTATGATTCATTTCATCTCACTCCATTCACTTATTCATCCATACTCCATCTCATCCATCATTCATATTTCACTCCATTCCACATCTCATTCATCTCATTCCATCTTCCATTCATTTCATTTTCATGTCAAAACACAAAATTTGATATCTTGCTGTAAGTGAATAAAATATGTCATGAATTGCAATACAACCTTATGTTCCTTCATTCCATTTCATGAACTGAATCCATTTCATTCCATTATCCACTTCATACATATCATAATCCATCATCCATTTTCATTCATACCACATAACATTTCACCCATACTCCAAAAACATTCCATTTTCATGATTAAAGTGTTTTACAGGAACATTCTGCAGCTCAGTGGACATTCTGCAGCTGAATAGCCTTTCTGCAGCCCGTTAGTCTTTCCGCAGCTACAAATCCTGAAGACATCAACTAGCAGACATCAGAATTACAACAAAGTGACCCAGTGAATTCATGAATCAAAAACATCAAGAAAATTATGAAAGATTCCTCCAAAGATGAGCAGAGAAGACAAAAGCTACAAAAAAAATCAAATAAAGGGCAGAGGTAATAAGTTTAAAATTACAATGGCATTTCATAAAAGTTTAGCATAGTTTAGTTATGGATTATTCGAAAATGTTGTTTTAATTGTTTTTATTGATCAAACACCAACAAAACCTCTACAGACTTTAGATTAAAATCTTCCATTTCAAATTTTATATCCGATAGCATTTAAGCGGTGAAATGGCCAAAGCATTTGAATTTTCCACGTCTCTTAACCAAGACATTTAATGATGATGATTCCCTCTGCCGTCGTAAAATCCTCCGCCGTCTCCTCAATCATTAATACAATCCCTCCACCTCACTCCACTACTCCATTCCGTGACCACTGCCATAACTTCATTCCGTAGCCGGTATTCCATTCCGAAGACAGAGATATTATTATCACCAGGAGCAGAGCTAAAGGATATCAGTTTGAATAGCATTGAGCATTGTAAACGCAGAGCAGAGCAGAAGAGGTAAATTTGGAAGTATAACAGTGTGAGGACTCAAAGCCACTTAATACCGTGGGCAGATAGCATATCACTGTGGACGGAATTTGAAGCATTTTCACTATAAACTCAGAATTGTAGCAGTGTGAGTTTGAAGTATGTTGTTATCAAAAGACAGAGGTGTTAAAATTGAAGTCTTTTGCTACCAGAGACAGAGGTGTTATAGTGATTGAGTTTGAAGATTTTTGCTACCAGAGACAGAGACGTTGTAATGTTGAGTTGAAGTCTGTGTTACAGAGACAGAGATGTTGTAGTGTTGAGTTGAAGTCTATGTTACCAGAGACAAATATGTTGCAGCGTTGAATTTGAAGTCTTTTGCTACTAAGAGCCAGAGGTATTGCACGAAAAGAAATTTGAAGCCATCTGCCATTTTCAATCAAAGACATTTCAGCTCGAAATTTGAAACTGCTCTCATTTTCAAACAAAGGCATAGCACTCCGACATTCAATTGTCAATAGAAGCATATCAATTCAAGGTTTTAAAGGCATTTTTTATTATCAATCAGAGGTATGTCATTTCAAAATTGAAGCCATTTTCATTTAGAGCTTGAAGCTATTTCAGTTCGAAAGTGAAAGTCATTGTTTTGTGGGTAGAAGAGTGTTAATTTGATATTAAAAAATCATGGGTTTCATCGTAAGGACTGAGCCTGTGGGTTCAAAATATTTAGAAGGTTACCCACAATGCAAGGAAATGTTACAACAAATAGGATGGCTTCAATTTTTGGAAAAATTTAATGGCTTCCATAAGGAAGTCACTAAAACATTTGCCAGATCATTTCAAGGAACCGAAGTTGAAGTAGGGGATGTCAAGTTTACTGTCACTGAAGTTTTTATTGCAGAGGCTACAGGATTGTCCAGAACTGGAGAGAGATGGTTTAAAAATAGGGAATTCCACAATGACTCCTGGAAACAAATTTTAAAAACACCAAATATGGATGTTAGTGTATTCAAGAAAGGAATTCCCAGTACAACATTGAAAAGCAAATGGAGAAACATACTACTTCTTTTAAAAAAATTTGTTACATGTGAGGGTATATATGGGACATTTTATGTCTACCACATTAGATTAATGATGCATTTTCTGGGAGAAGACTTAAACCTACCATATTTCTTGCATCAAAGTCTGAAGAAGATGGCTTCCTGTGTTCAGAGAAGAATTCAATTTTTAGAGACAACCCTGTATCATCATGGTTTAGTCAAAATTTTGATTGAGCATCATCTAGCTAAAACAAATGATACATGGGATGATTTATTAATAAGAAATCACTTTGAAGAAGAAAAAGAACCATCACCTAAACCACAGCCTACAAAGAGAAGTAGGAAATGGAGGGCTTCAAAAGTTGAAATCGACAAAACAGTCCAAGAGAGCAGTGAAGAAATCATTTTGGAGAAGTTGACTCGAATCAAGAGGCAACTTAAGGAAGAAAAGATAATCAAGGAATCTACCATAGAGAAAGGAGAGGGATCCTCTCAACCTAGGAGAAGCCACAGATTAAAGGGAAAACTGAAGAAAACATCAATCAAACAAACAGGGGTAATCAATATTGAAGATGAAGAAACATCCATTGAAGAGGATGATGAAGAAGATTTTTATGAAGGCACCCCTGAAATTGATCCTGCTCAATAGGAAATTTATGACTATGTGGAAACTTTAGAGAGGACAGCTTCAGAAAGCAGAGAGAGAACCCCCAGTCCTCCACTGTCTGAAATTGATATATTAAGAAGGGATAGGTATGAGTTGGAATTATTGAATATACACATCAAAAATGAGAATGAAATTCTCAAAGATCAAATCAAGCTCAAAACTGATATGAACTCAACCTTATCCCTGCATATAGACAAAGTGGAGAGGACCAATGAGAAGTTGAAGACAAAGAACAAAAATCTAATCAGGGCACTCACCAACCTCAGCTTCAAACTTGTGATCAGGAAACCCAAAAGGCCTCTAGCTTTCAGACAAAGGAGAAGAAGGGGATTAGATGTCCTTGCAGAAGCCTCTGAATTCATAGGATAATTTGCATGAGGACATGCAAAGAGACAGCAGTGGGGGTATGTTGAGCCTCAAATTTGTGCTTTCCTTCACCTCATTTTTACCTCATTTTCCCTTGTCCATTTCTATCTTAGACCCAATTGATCAATAAATATAGTTAAAATTACTTCTAGAATGATTTACATGACCGACTTGTTGAATTTTGTGATTTTTGCCATTGTTAAGCATTTTGACCGGAACTAGCTGCAGAATGCAGACATTCCGTAGCTAACCGGCGATTCTGCAGCTGCCTTCATGTTTGAGTATGTTCCAGGTGGCCTCTTGAGAAAAACCGCATATGGGCATGATCCACGTCTTGTCTACATGGTTCGTTTCTCATCATGGAGGAAGAAATGAATTCTGGGTATGGTTTTGAACGTGGGGAACACATTTATGAAGGAAGACTCCTATTAGGACTGTCTCAGTCCAGATGTCTTTTCTTCTTCACGTAGCCACTTCAAAGAATCCTAACATGATTCGGATAAGGAAAGACATTATTCCTAAATTGTTGTAATTATTGTTACTTGCATTTGCTTTATAAACTCTTGAGTAGACCGAGAGCTTAGTTAGAGATTTTATGTTAGATTTGCTGCTAGATTTTGTTCAAACTCTGTGATACATTCCTGAAAACGCAGAGTGTCATGTTCAAACTTTTGCATCGTTAATGGAGCAGACAAATTTATTTTGAAGGCGTGATTTAATTTGGAGTTGAATGTCGTCAAGTGGTAGAGGGCCCCTGCCTCTTGCACGGATTTCTTTTGCGTAAATTAGATAAGTTTTTCTAGCTGCCTTTACACTTTGCATTTGAATTAATAGTTGTTTTTGTTAGCTACTGTAGACGTTCTCATTCTAACTCTTCCACCAGAAGATACTCTTCCAAAAGACCATAATGATGGATGTTGAATGACTATAGTATTGTAGAAATAGGAGTTGAATTTGTGGTTATTTTAACTAGCTACTGTAGTCGTATCCATTCTAGCTCTTCCACAAGAAGACACTTTTCCAACAGATTAAAATGATGAATGTTGAATGACTATGGTATTGTAGGATTAGGAGTTGAATGTATAGTTGTTTTAACCAGCTACTCTAGTTATATTCATTCCAGTTCTTCCACAAGAAGACATTCTTCCAACAGATTATAATGATGAATGATGAAAAGCTATAGTACTGTAGGAATTGGTTGTAGTTTTTGCTATTCACTATCACAGTTACACTTGTTCTAATCACTCTTCCACAAGAAGAAATTCTTCCAAGACATCCTTGAGAAGTTCAAGACATGACCGTGATAATGAATAATTTAGTTGTGTGTTTGTACTAAGTATCATCTCTGATCTTGCTCTTAAACGCTTGCCCAAGACATCATAAGAACGAGTAGGGTATGGATGTGATAACTTAGTTTTTCATTTGCTTTCAGTTCATTTGCTTTTAATTGCATTCAATTACACAGTTAGAATTGTTCTATCCCTTCCAAAAGAAGGAACTCTTCCAAAATATCACTAATGATGAACAAACAGATTGTGTAACTTCATAGAATAATGCATGTTAGTATAGTTAGAATACTCCGGAGTTTCATTGCATTTAATTCATGTTCAGTTACTTTGTTTCAAGTTTGATGATGACTTATAGTTCAGCATTGTTCTAGTTTAGTGGCATCTTAGGTTCATTCTTAGATTAACTCATTACACTTGCATCTCATATTCAAATTGTCATCCATTGCACAATAGATTACTTTAGTTGTTAGGATTAACAAGACAACCTTCATTATTCACAAACATCTTCTTGTTCTAAAATCTACAAATGATCTATAGCCATAGGGACAGAAGACAACATCACTATAAGGTCTGAAATATCTCTGCAATTTCCTTATCATTTTATAAACAGAGCTCTTCCTCAAAAGAACTACTTTGAACAAGAAACCAATAACTCTTTGAGTATAGGTTCTGTGACATTCAATTAAATTGCAGAATAGAACTAGGAATCAATCATAGAATAGAAGAGCTTAGGACAGAGTATTGCATCATTAGTGTTTAACTGTTTAGTTAGAGGATTTGCATATTTAGTGATCATTTCTCAAGTTTAGTTTGTGTCATTTGCCTAAAAAGTCATTATCAAGCTTTTGCTTTCATTTAGTCATAGTTCAGATTCTGCTTCAGTGTTTCCAATTGCATTTACCATTCCATACATTAGGCTTAACTCTGTTTTTTTTTTTGACCACCAACCCTTTCCATTAGTTTTCTATACATTTCCATTGTAAACATAAAAATCACCAAAAGACCAAAAACATCATAAATCATCACAAAAGACCAAAAACATCACAAAACACCACATACAACGCATTAGGAAACAAGCACCTAGGTACATATGGTACACTTCACTTCAGCAGTTTACAAATCCTGGTTGACAATTAAATGAGCTCAGTTTAGAAGACTAGATTGAGACACAACAAAGACCATTTTATGAATTCCTCTTGGTATGCTGATATTATCTATGTTTTGCTTAATTTAAATGCACCTCCCGGTTTGACAAAAACAAAGGAAAGGTTCCTAAAGTTAAAAGCTATAAACTATTGCATTATAGATAGATGTCTTTATTGGAAAAATGCAATTGGTGTATTGCTTAAATGTTTGCTTGAGTGTGATGCAGAGAAGGTTAAACATAAGTTCCACGAAGGAGAGTGTGGAGGTAATTTGTACTGGAAGACAACAGCCAACAAAATTTTGAGGGCTGGTTTCTATTGGCCTACTCATTTTCATGATATGCACAAGATGATCATAGCATGTCATAAATGTCAAATTTTTGAAGGCAAAAGAAAACTACTACCCCTACCTCTGCATCCAATCACTGTTGAAGCCCCTTTTCAATAGTGGGGACTTGACTTCATAGGAGAAATCCATCCACCATCTTCTGCTCAGCAGAGATGTATTCTCACTGCCACAGACTATTTCACTAAGTGGATAGAAGACATACCTTGTAGGCAGGCCAATGATTCTGTTATTATAAAATTTATGGAGACTAATATCCTCTTTAGGTTTGGCTGCCCTACCAAGATCATCACTGATAATGCAGCAGCATTTGGATCCAAGAATATGGTTGAATTTTGTCATAGATATCAGATAACATTGGGGCATTCCATGGCCTATTACCCTCAAGGTAATGGACTTGCATAATCCTCAAACAAGAGTTTAGTGAACATAATCAATAAATTGTTGGAGGAAAACAAAAATTCTTGGCACACAAAGCTAGTTCATGCACTTTGGGCTGACAGATTGACTTTGAAGAAATCTATCGGCATGTCACCTTTCCAGCTTGTGTATGGTACTGATGAAATTTTTCCAAACAGCCTTGGTGTACCAGTGATGAAGTTGATTCAAGAGTTGCAAACTAAATATAATGACATAATTAGGAGAACAAATCAGACCATTCATCTCCAGCAAACCAAAGAGGAGTTTTATAACAAAGCATTGCAAAATCAGGACAGCATTAAAAAGCTTTTTGACAGAAGAACAAAGGGCATCAATTTCAATATTGGGGACAAAGTTTTAAAGTGGGACTCAAGGAGGGAGTACAAGGGCAAGCACGGAAAATTTGACAACTCATGGCTTGGCCCTTACTCTATCCATTCAACTGCTGGTAATAATGCATTTTTTCTTGCAGGAGTTGAATGAAGCAGAATTGTTTGGGGGTCCTATCAACGGACGGGTGCTTAAGAATTAATTCTCTTGATCCATGTTATGTTCTGAAAGCCTTTTTATCTTTTTCTCATTATAAATACTCCACCCATCATTGCATTCAAAGTTATAAAAAATTAAAAACACAAAAAAGAAAGAAAAGAAAGAAAAGAGGGCAGATTGTGAAAACAAGAAAGGTATAGCCCCATACCAAAAAGAGAAACAAATCTGAAAGTGTGCAAGCTCAAATTCCATTCCTAGAGAACACACTTCTAGTTAGTCAAACAGCTTAATCTTTACTAATTAGCTTTAAATTTTCTGCTGATAGGATAGTGAATTCGATTTGCCAAACTGTTTAATCTTGGCTTATCAGTAGATAGTCTAGGGTAGAAATGAAAGGTTCAAACATACTCAAAATCTAAACCTAAGTTTCCAAAGAGAATGACTCAAATCTGTTCGAATTCTGAGTCAAAAAGATGTAAAAATCTGGTTCTAATTAGCTCAAAATCTGAACTAGTTAAGCAAAGGAAAGACAGCTCAAGCAAGAGTCAAAATAGAGCTATAAAAAGGGTGAAGGAAATGCTTTGAATTTTCAGATCTCAAGCCTTCCATTTTGTTTTAAATTTTGTGCAAAATAATGTCTATGTGCAGCTTGTTTTTATGCCATAGACCAGCATCAAGTTAGACTGTTCAATCCTGACTTGCATGCTTTTTAAATTTATGTTGTAGAATTTAGAGAATAAAAATCTGTTGGATAGTTTAATCCCAACAAAAAATAGATTAGGTAGAGAATCATATGGGCTCAACTGTTCAATCTGAGTCCAGGGAGAAATAAGGAGTAGAAATAGATTAGATTTCCTGCTTTCAAAAGAATAAAATGTTGTAAAAGAGTTTGCCAATCCAAGTGCACGCTAAAGAAGAAAAAATGTTAGATCTATAGGATTGGGTTGGTAGACAGCTTGTTGATGAAAGATCCATTGTTTTTATGGCTGCTAATATGTTTTCAAAGCAAAAGAATATCATACAAGGAAAGAAAGGTAGCCCAATGGATGAGGCACAGGTCAGCCTCCCAAAGAAAGCAAGTCTGAAGTTCTTGATGCCTTCAAGAAGATACCATCCCCAAGTGGAGCCACTGTTAGCCACCTATGAAATTTGTTATACTAAAAGGTGGCTAAATCATTTTTTGAGCCTTCAAGGAAAAAAATTTATTGCAAAAAGTGTTGGCTCTTCAAGACTCTTGAAGGCCTCATGCCTCTGTCCAAATATTCACTGACTGTTCCCATTTTACACTCTGGAATTTTGTTGATTTCATGAGAGACTGCTGCAAAATCCCTTTTTCCCTTTCCTCACTCCAAAACTAACCTCATTTTCTACCCCTTTCATTCTGATAAAAATCCTTCATTTTCATATTCTTCCTTTTTCCCCTCCATCAGGACCCTTTGATAAGGTTTAAGACTCATTCTTTACCTTAATCAAAACTCTCAAAACCTTTGAAAAACATCAAAAAATTTATAAAAATACATATTTTTGTGTTAAGGTTTAACCCCCCTTAGGCTAAGTCCTTAACCATTTCCACTACATACGCCTTGGTGTTGGAACCGAGCGCTAGCCATCCGATCGCTTATCGCATCGAAAAGAGCTGAGCACATAAATATTTTGCCATGTTAAAAGCTCTGATGCCGATTAGCCCCTGTGTATAAAACCTCGGTCATATTTCTTTCCATATAACCCACGGCCCCGCAGACGGGCGCCGAACCTTATTGCAAATATATTTTCCGCCCCTAAAGCTTAAACCTTTTTTATATTAAATTTTTGGGTTTTAAATATTTTTCGGTCACTAACTATTCAAAACCAGGCGGATTGATCGCACCACTTTTGAGACGAAAGCAGTTTTCCCCGATCGGCAGCGATCAACGTCGCCGGCTGACACGTGGCCTTGGGAGGTATGGACATACCATTTTCCCCGGGCATTAAAAGTCTAATATCGGCTTGGCGTGATATTGACGTGCGCCATCCGATCTGAGGCCAGCTCATCGGACGGTGATCGCACTCTGAAGAAGCCCGTGCGATAAGCGAAGGTACAGTGCAATCATGTAAGCATCTCTGCCATCGATCTGATTTGCAGATCGACGACCCACACTCCATTGCCTCGGTCCCCTCTTCCGCAGTGGCAGTCAATGGTCCCACAACAGCCGGTGGTCCCCAGCGCCATGTCCACATCCACGCGGCAGATTTCAATTGGAGCGGATCTCCATGGGTTCCTCGCACAGTCACCCAATGCGGACCCGGGAACATTATACAGTGTGATTTGATTAAAGGTTTTGAAGTCCGGGGCATGTTTCTAAGGTCTTATGGTACCCGATCTCCACTGTTGATCGTGTGGGCCCATCTCATCCAACGGCCCATGTTCGTCTCAAGCTCCCCACTCATTTTTCAACCATTTTTCGCCGAAACAAAGATTTTAAACCTTTTTCTCTACTTTTTATTTTATTTTTCCGAATAATGTGACCCCTTCACATTATTTATTCACCTCCACTCCCGACCGTCGATCTCTGCGCGATCGACGACTCTGATTTAAATTCTTCTTCTGCCTCTCCTTTGACCTCCTCTAATCAATCTTGGCCATTGGATGATGCCATCTAACGACCATGCTCTCTCCACGTGCCTTCGGAAGCAGTAAACCTATATATGCAGGATTTTATAATGTTGTTCGTATTTTGCAGGGTTTAAATGGTTTTTCCGCTATACTGAAGAAAAATTCAAAGGCTGAGGGTGACGATTGTCCCTCCTTCGATTCATCAAAAGGAATCATTTACAGGTTTCAACTCCACGTTTCGTCAATGATTCATGAAGCATTGATGCCACACGACCCCTGCGTAGCCCTGCACACCAACAAACCAGTGAATCAGGCACAAATCAAAGAGTATCAGTGTTGAAGACAAAAATATACCATAACAGAAGATTGAAGACAGATCTGTGGGGATTACGTCTAAGATGGTTTATCAAAAGCTTAATCCCAAATTAAGACATAGTTAAAAGAAAAATCATAAAGGTTCATCAGAAAGAAATCTTCCACCGCCACAGTTGAGGCAAATCGATTCCTCCCGGCTACCACAGTGCCAGCTGTGCCTCAAAGCATTCATATCAGAGGCCGAAGTTATTTATCAGGATCAGATATTTGTCTCAAGCGCAGCCAGAGAGTATAGTCTGTAAACAAACTTAATGACAAAATATCAGCAGAGTTACTATTGCACAACACAGATCCTCAAAAGTCAAAAAGAGGTCCCACCGAGCTTAAATCCTAACGAAAATCATTTAATACAGAGGACACCTATGTAAGCTTCTTCATTGAGCCCCCCAAAGGTGGAGAAGCCATTAAGTCTGTATTAATTATCTTTAGAGATCTTTTTATCAGATCTCACCTCCTCATTCTTCTATAAATACTACTGGATAATATGAGAGAGAGGTTGGTTGAGTTGGCTACTGAACATTGAAATGTAATTGAGCTTGAGACTTCTACTTGTAAATAGTGTTCACTGGCCCTTGGAGCTCTGCTTGTGATAGATAATTTAGTCTGGGGTGTAGGTGATTGCTAAACTAAAGCATTGGACTTAAAATTGTAACTAGTTTGGAGCATCAATACAAGCTGATTTATGGGATCCTGGTCTATGTTGACGGTGATGTTTTTCTCATTGTGACTCATTATTTTGTTTATGTTTTCACTGTGTTCATCTTCTCTTATAAATAACAGCATTCATAGATTTAGGACCTACTGTTTATCAGTACCCTTCTCTGACTGAAAATCTTTATCTAAATGTTTTCTTCCAATCTATATTATTTAGGAATGATTTAATTCAGTTTAAGCATAGGAATGTTGGCATTCCCTCGTCTTATTTTTTTAGCTGAATATTGTTCTTGGATGTTACTTTCATTTCATGTTAAGCAGAGATGAATTAAGGAAGATATGGTGTGCCCTGGTCCTAGCTTTATCCCCAAAGACTGTCTGAATGTTTCCCTTGGAATGTGTTAAAAGCTGGCTAGTTTAGAAGTACTTACCAGATCTTAGACCATCCTTTGTTATCATTTGTGTTTCCCTCTGTTTTTATTTTTTTCTATTGAAAGTGTATCAAAGGCTGGCTAGTTTAAAAGTACTTACCAGATCCTAGTTTACTTTCATGTCTTTCTTAAGTGTATGTCAAAAGCTGGCTAGTTTAAAAGTACTTTCGAGATCTTAGGCTGCTCTTTGTTCTTCATCTGTTTAAATTCCCCTTCTTATTGTATCATTTCATTCCATAAATCAAAATTTCAAGAGATCCTTAGACATAGATGAATTTCCCCATGGACCACTCTTGCCTCTTGCTGTTTCAATTAAACCCTATTATGACTCCATATCCCAATGGACTAAAACCTACAATTATCTGTCTTTCTGGCCAAAGCTTGTTCTATTTGCTTGCAACTTCACACCTTTGAAACTCTTTTCATTTGGAATTTTCCCCTCAAACAGTAATCATGCTCAACCATCCAAAAACAAAACAAACCCTTGGCCTTCATAACTAGCCTAATATCATTAACCAAAGCTTCAAAGACAAATCCAATCTTTGCACTTATTGGAGAGATCCCTCTCCGGATTCAAGAGGGCTAGATCCTAGAATCCCAAAGTGGTTGAAATAATGTTCTCCCTGCAGTTGGAATTTTTCCAATCTTGCTAATTACAGGGTGCTAACACAACCAAACAAAACAAAACAAACAAACCCTATTAATTTAACTCGCCTAAAATCAGCATCCTAAAACAAACAAGTCACATCTTATACACAAATATAGAGAGAGCCCTCTCTGAGTCCAGGAAGGCTATGTCCTAGGACTCCAAAGTTGGTTTGATGTTACCCTTGTCTATTTATTCATTGCCAATCTACCAAATTACAAGGACCTAACATAATGGCGATCATAGTGGGACTAAGTAAGTAACAGCTTAAATATTCCTTCAAAAACTCAAAAATCCCCTGTCAAACTTAGATAAATCAAGTGTTAGCCAAGAATGATATCTGGTTGATTTTCCATACTAACACCATGGCAAACACCTTAGGGAACACTCATTAAAATCTTAATGTTATATAAAGAACTCAGAAAACCCAAAAATATATCTAGATTGGTATTTAATGGTTGATGGTGGACAACAAGAAAATCCTCAAATAGTTAGCATCATCCACTTGGTGACTCCACTGACTTTCCAGTAGACCTCATGACTCCACTGTTCCTCACAGACTCCCCTGGGGATGTACTGATCAAACCTGATAGAAGAAGACCTAGTCACTCACTCTATGAATTCAATAATCTTTTAGTTAGGTATGTTTCCAAAACCCTTACAAAATTTCAGCCTATCTTTGTTGTAGGTCTGAAATCTGGCTTCATAAATAATCTACATTGGATCTCACCCTGACCCAAATCCTCCTGCAATAGTTGAAAATCCTGAAAGCATCCTTAGGAAGTCTCCTAGATCTAAAAATTCAATTGTTAGCAGACCTACCCATGAAGCAAGTTCCCTACCTGAAAACCTTACGAACTTGTTGAATATCGGGTTGCTTATGGTGGACAACAAAGTTGAGATCTTCCACCTGGTGACTCCACAACTCTCAATAGACCTAAAGACTCCACTGGTAGAAGACTCTAGACTAGTTGAAAAGATGCAGTGACCATTTTTTATTAACAAATATGGATTCAAGGATACAACAGAGATATGCTCCAATGAACAGAGATCACATCCTTGGATTCCCACACAAAATGCCTCAGATAAATTGGGGCAGAAGCCTGTCTGTTTTTCAAGATTAAAATTTCTATAACCCCTTGCTACATCTCATTAGATTTCAAATACATACATGGAGGTTAAAGGTTGAAAGGCATGAGGACTGCCTCATGAAAATTTTCATGGGGACATTAGAAGGGAAAGTAAGGGAATGGTATAAAGGCCTAGACCCTGGTAGTTTGTTTTCTTTAAAATATTTCCACAAAGTATTTTACAAGCATTATAAATAAAATTTTCCATCTTTATCATTAGCATAAAATTGTTGTGATCAATCTGAAGATCTCATATAATACCTTGTAAACATTGATGTAGATTTGGGAAATTGGCATCCTGACGTTCTATTACAGGAAATTCATGCATTTCATACTCAAGTTAACTTTCATGACAATCAAGAGGAGTTGGTTGAGCATGAAATAAATCAAGGGAGAGAAGAGAATCCTCATGATCTCTTTTAAAGGACAATTGATGATTCAACTACTCTTTTGTTTGAGGCTCAAGAATACATTCAGCCTCATGATCATTCAAAAAAGGAAGAAAACAGTTGTGGTTCTATCCAAATAAAATAGAGACTTCCCCCTCCTTTAACTGAAGATGAAATAAATTAGGATCTGAGCATATAGCCAGCCTCTGAAAGTTCTTCTATCTATTCTATTGTTGATTTGTGTATTGCAGCCTTGCCTCGTGAAGAAACGAAAGAACAGATTGACACTAATGTTGTGCTACCTACTCAATAAGACCTTCAGCTTTATGACCAGCCTTCACAAGAGAAAGAGGGAAATTGGGTTTCTGTCCAAAGAAAGTGGAAAATGCCTCCTCTTTTAACTGAAGAAGAGGTGGAGTATCTTTCTCAAAAGCATCCTAAGAACAACCAAATGAAACAAGAAGTAGTCCTAGATGAAGCCCGTGTTTTAAATCCTCATAGCTAGGTATTATTCAGAGATCCTTTTTCTGGTTACTTAGAAACATTTAAAGAGGGAGTACAATATGCCAGGAACAGCTTGTTGCAGAGTTTAAAGAAAATTTGGAGCACTATTGTTCAGAAGAAGAAAAAATGGGAGTGGCATTTTAGCATACATAAAAGGTTGAATAAAAAGAAATCATCTAGTCACTTACTTGATTGGCTATATTGGAAAAAATAGTTCACCTAATGTAGATATAATATACAAGTTAGATTAAGATAGATAGGTGTGAAAATAAGCTCAACACTATGAGCATCTATTTAGTTTTATATTGTTTAGAAAAAAAAGAGAGAAAAAGAAGAAAAAGAGGGTAGATAAAAGAAAAGGTAAAGCCCCATACCAAAAATAATATGTTTGAAAGTGTGCAAGTCCAAATACCACTACTTTTGAGGAGGAAAAGTCTTGTTCATTCATACAGCCTTGCTGGACACCTAATCCTCTATGGGTAGGTGTGGAAGGCAAACAGTCACAAATGGAGTCCAAGTGACCTTGGAATATGAATCCAAGGGTCACATCATTGTATTATAAATGTACATCATATCAATGGTAATATGCAATGAATGCTTATCTTTCTATTTGTGTGTTTTACCTACTCCTCCACCATGTGTGTTTTTAACATGGTATTAGAGCTCAGGCCAGGCCTGGGCACTTTCAGAATATTCTGACTTCCATTTCTATGCAAGGAAAATTTTAAGGATGGAAAATTATCTTGAAGTTTAAAAAAATGGCGAATCTCACTAGTCCCTAATATGAAAACTATAAAATGTTTATTGATGTATTTGTAAAATTATTCAAATTTATAATGATATTATGTATATTGTCTATATAATGTTGGCAATTTTTAACGTAAAATAATTTTATATTGTAAAATTTGGGCGAATGAGTTTTATAAAAAAATGGAAATTGGCGAATATTTTTTTTGGAAAAACCATGCAAAATTAGCCCACCTGTGAATATTAGCCCCTAAAATTTTCCATGTTTCTATGTTTGGCATGTAAGAAATATCTACTTCACCTAACCGCTCTCTGGAGCCCTTCTGTCAAACCTGCAGCACTTGTCTGGACTATCTCTAGTCAGTTACTATTCTACACACCTCACTCGACACCAGTTCAACCATCACTTCACCATCATTTCGGTTGATCTCCTGCAATACCTACTATCTTAATCAAGTTGAAGATATAGTCACATGACTGTGTTAATATTCACTCTACTCCGCTTGCGTTAATACTCCAGGTCACACCAGTGGTCCCCTCCTCCATTTTTGGTTGCGTTAATATACCTGAACAATTTTTTAACACCTCCCGGTTACCAAATTCACACCACTGGTAACACCTCTTGGTTATAAATATCACATCCGACATATAGTAACTCCTCTATTATGTAACTCCTGTATTATTTGGCTCCCACGATCTTGTATTACTTAGCGCAATATAACGTTTTCGGCATATAATGTTCCATACCACCTGTTTTCCATTATTCATCGTGCTCCGACCCTTCAATTACCAGTCGCATCTCAGGATTTGGGTATCTCATGGGCTTAATATTCGGCAGCACCCAAATATATTGTTTGTATTGTTGGAGAGATCCTGGTCCTTTGGGGAGATGACTCGCCTGTTTAAGGAGCTTCTATGAGGATTTCAAAGTTCGAATCCAATAAGGCTCTGCAACCAAATATTTTTCCATGTTTTCATATAAAAAATTCTTTTGAAGGTGGACCTTGTCACAAAATTGCGTCATTACTTAAACTTTGATATGGTCATTAGAATAATTGAGGCACAGCTTGGGTCAAATCTGGTGATGTCGAGAGCTCTTGTACCATTGGATTCCGCAAGTTGCTATCCAACTAAGCATTCTTTTGGGATTGAAATTCATTAATAGCAGTTTCAGGAAGAATTCTGTCAGATTGATGAAAGAGACGGATTGTGAGAAAATCCTCCCAATCGTCTTCCTGGCACATCAAATATTTGGCTAGTTATTTTGATTCCCCTAGACATAATCTCCTCACATTCAAAGGTCTCATTGTATTGAGACTTCTCACAAGAAATTTCTCCATCATTTCCGTTTGCCGGAAAATGCTAAGGTGGAGGAGGTGAAGGCCAGAATAGAAAATTGAGTGCACAGTGTGACAATCCCTAAATGACCTCATCATAAACCAAAGGTTAAATCCAATCTCTGGTTAACTAAAAGTATATGTATGGTGTGTTGAAGCTCCTGCCAGTTGGGTTTTCAAACTAGGTTCAAATTCACTGCTACAGTTCCACTACAGTTTCGCAGACACAAGTTCAATATTTGAGGATCTTGGAGGATCTTGGATAGATGTTGGATTGGCACAAAATTGTGGCTATTTAAAGGCATAACATTGAACTATAGCGATAGGTATAACTCATTTATTATAATTGAAATTTTCATTCTTTTTCATTTAATACGATGATGCTTTTTACATAGATCTTAGAGTTCGATAGTCCATGAACTCAGCAATAACGTTCACCTATAGTTTGCAGAGCTATATCCATTCAGACTCAGCTACAAATTCTCAAGTTATTATATTCCTAATAAAGTTTTTATTATTATAGATTTTGATTCATCTTGATTGCCAAAAATGAGCAAGGGAAACTCAGATCAGTGTTTATCCAAACATTGAACTTTGTGGCATAGAATTTGGTGGGAAAAGGTGACTTGGCCATCAAAATTCCAAACACATTACCCAAATAGACAATAAAAATAAGTCTTGCCAAAATATTAATAAGCTTTCACAACTGATAAATGTGAGCTAATCATGCTATGAAGGAAATTATACCTTGAGTTATGAAGCAACAATGTTGTGAGCACAAAAAAGGCAAAGCGACCCCAAGAATCTCATATCACTTCCATAGAGAGGAGTCTACAATTTGGCATGCAAAAATGTGTGGTATGCACAAGTTGATTTTTATATGTGTGTTATTGTGTGTTGTTTATACTTCTACCATCATTTATAAAGCTGCATTAGATGCCATTGTTTATATACCAACAAGGTTGAGTTGTTAATAAAATGGTAGAAATTATTGAGGTATTAAAGTTCTTAAAAAATCTAATACACTCCACTGATCATCATACATTAAAAATCAACAAATCCACTCTTGTTGATATTTAAATTTGTATACAAGATGCACATGACAAAATTGAATTTTTACAACTTGAATCTCAATTATAGCAAGATGAGTTGCAACAGTATAAGCAACCTTCTAAACTTGTTTTTTTTCAGAACATTCATTTGCAGCAAGAATATGAAGTTGATTCAAATCTGGTGTTAAATAAAGGAGAAGATTTGTATGAAGAGGCAGAAGCTCACGCTTCACCTCCTAAGCCCATCATCAGACTTTGGGAAGAGCTTGTCCATAACAAGCACATAACAAGTCTTGGATATGACAAGGGTTTGATCCTTTCATATTCTGGACTACTCCAAGACCATAAAATTTCAGAGTGTGGGATTTCTTCATGACAGTTCACCTTCAACTGTTCCAGATCCTGCTCCGCTTCCACAACAGCAAAAAAAATTTGTAAAATGCCAACACTATGATCGAGTTTTCCATATGAAAGATCATTATTTTGATCTTCACCCATGCAAGCACTATGTTCGGCACACCCATTCTTCACACAGATGCTTCAGAAAAAAGCCTCCCGCAAGAACAAAGATTCATCTTGGATGGATCGATTCTTGGCAATGGGCATCAACAGCCAAGAATATGTTTAAGTCGCACGTCGGAACTTGTTCTCTAATATTGAACAATCTTGCAGTTTATTTTTCACCATCATCTCACCTTGTACCTGACAAGGGGGGAAATGGTGGTCATCTGCAAGCTTCGACGCCACATCAAGCGAACCTGAGCCACAATATCTCATTCCTAATTCAGAGTTGTAGCCAGAGACACAGCAGTTCAAGTGAGCATGAGCCACAATTTTTCATTCCAGATTCAGAGTTGTAGCCAGAGACACAGATGCCCATGAGCATGCCTTTGGTTGGTGGATAGCCTTAAACCATCTATGTGAGGTTGATATTATTCCTCCTTCAGAACACTTCCTCTAGCAGAAGACTTTAGATTCTTTCTAGTTTTGGAAGAGTTATGGGAACTACAACAAGAATTGCGTTCTAGTGTCAGTGGTCATCCTTAAGCCACCTCTTTATGCCAACACTTCATAGAGTTGATTCAGCCTAAGTGCTGCCATGCATACTTTGCAAATTTGTATTACAACACTCTTCTTGGACTCACACATACCCCTTCGGATTAAGGGGGGGAATGTTGGACACCTAATCCTCAATGGGTAGGTGTGGAAGGCGAACAAGCCTAACCATGATTGAGCATGTTTTAAATTTTTTTTGATAAGTTAGAAAATGAAGATTTTCCAAACCATTTAAACTTGGCTCATCAGTAGACTAGGTTAGGAAAAGATGCTGGTTCCCAAAGTTCAAATTTGAACCAAAGAGTAAAGAGAGGGATGAATGACAAATTCCAAATCACAGCCCTCAGTTTTCAGTTTTATTTTTTTGCAAAATAATCTATGTGGAGCTTGTCTGAAATGCCACATCTCATGACAAACCAAACTACTCAACCTTGATTTGGTCATGTTCTAAATTTCATGTTAGTAAATTAGAGAATGAATATATGTCAAACTGTTTAACCTTGATAGATAAGTAGATTAGGTAGAGAATAAAAAGAGCTCATTAGTCTAATCTGAGCTCTTGGAAGTGATAACGGTAGAAGTAGAGATTTTTTATTCTTTCAAAAGAAAAAATTATGTCAAGGGTTTGCAACTCCAAGTGCACCCAAAAGAAGAAAAAATGTTAGGAAAGTATGATGGGTAGATAGTGTTGATATTGAAGCAATCATGTTTTGTAGATTTTACGATCACAACTTCAAATAACATCAGCAAAGATCAACCTTGAAAAATTAAAGAACAAGAATAAATCAGCAAGCATGTGAGGTATTGATATGCAAAACCAGAGGTCTGAACTCTGAGGTTCTTGAAACCTCTTGAAAGGAGCTGCCCTCCCCAAGTGGAGCCACTGTTAGTCATCAATATTTTTTCACTATCTTTGGATGACTAAAGGGTGTTTATAAAATTCTAAAAACAACATTCCTTGAATATTGTGAGTTTCGGAAATCTCACTGCCTTCATTATCCTTATAGAAATTTTTTCACTATTCTATCAGTTTCCCATTTCATGGTCACCATGTAGCTCCTACAAACTCCTAATAGGCTTATACCTCTCATTTTTACCCTCCTTCCCTGCCTATATCCTCATTGGCCTATTTTTCCCTTGTCCATAAACTTCGCTTTCCCTCTAGGGTTTCCTATAGCCTACTCATTCCCATGTTCCCCACGTTCCTCAAGCATTGATGGTCTCAAAACTATCTCTGTAGGCTCTTTGAGATAAATAAAGTACATTAGATTTTGGATCTTCAATATAGCACTTTTGAAAATACTCTTTTTTTCACTTGAAGCCTCCAAGCCAATTTTTCAGTCAAGATCAGGTCAAAGGACCCTCCCACTTGGTCATTAGGGTTTCACATGTTTTAAGGTTGTCTTTGGATGTTTCAGGAACTGTTTTTCCTTTGTTAGAATCTGGCTCAGATTTAATAGAATGTTGAGACATGGTTATTCAAGAAGGACCTAAAATATTTCTAAAGAAGATTACCTCATCAGTTCAAAGTCTGCAAATGAGAAAAATGAACAAAGTTTGGCACTTCTGCAGGAGTGTTGAAAGTTGTGTCAGCAGAAGGTACTAATAAGGTATATTTTTTACTCCTGAATGAAGACCACTTATAGCCTAGTAAAGGGGATCAATTTGGTCTTGAAGAGAACAAGGGTTTTGAGCTTGATGGTCCAGTTGAGTGCCAAAACAGTGATCCCTTGCAGAAATGACCTAGAGGAGACACACAAAGCCAAACATGAAGAAAGTCTAGCAGAGTAGATTGAAGAAAAATGGAAAAGGTGAGGTGAACTGGACAGAAATGAATGAACTTGAAATGACTATAGAGAACTTATAATACAACACTAACAATTGTTGTGAATCACTCCAGACACCTAGGGTTTTGGGAAAGTGGCCAGAGAAGGTGAAAGATGAGTTGAACTCCATGGTGGAAGAAAAAGAGGATTTTGAAGATGCCACTGTGTGATCAGATCCCAAACTTGTCAAAAATGAGTGTGTCATGCCTAAATGAGCAAAAGACGAGTTGAGCTCCAAGGTGGGAACAAAAGAGGTTTTTGAAGATGCCACTATGTGATCAGATCCCAAACTTGTCAAAAATGAGCTTGTCATGCCTAAATGAGAAAAAGATGAGTTGAGCTCCAAGGTAGGAAAAAAAGAGGTTTTTGAAGATGCTGATGTATTTTTGAAACCCAAGATTGTCAAAATGAGCTTATCATGCATCAAGGAGGAAAATAAAGTTCAAATTCATCATTTCAATCACCTACAAAGCAAAACAATGTAAAAGAGTTAGTAAGAAAAGAAAAAGGTTTAAAACATTAGAAAGAGGGTTGCAAAGATAAATCAAATGCCAAATGCTTATAAAAGCTCATTATACACTTCAAGAGATTCATTTTTGCATTTCAAAAGAGTAAGAGCATTCAGAGGGAAAGAATTTGTGAGTTTTCAATCCAAAATTGGGCAAAGTGTCTTGGCGTTGTGGGCTTAAACTAGCGATGCACACTTGGGATCGGGCGCTACGCCCTTGGAAAATTTCCCCCACACATTTTACACTAGTGTTGCACACTTGGAAGTGAGCGTTGCACTCTTGCCTGACAGGCCCATAGCAAAATTATTAAGGCACTACACTCTCATGTTTGGTGTTGCGCGCCTAAAACTAGCATTGTGCCCTTGGCCATGAGGGCTTTCTAATAAATTTGACCACTCAAACCACTTCAAAACCCTTTCAAGTTTCCTCAAAAGTCTTCTAAAGCATTGGGAAGAGATAATTACCTGACATACACTCATCTTCAAGAAATTGTGGTGTTTTCTTAATGAATGAAGTGAAACCCTAAGAGGAAACCCTAAGGCTTAAACTTGAAATGACTTGTTACGATTACTTCATCTGCATATAAAGAAAATCAGTGATAGACAGATGGATTACATGGTTTGGAGGTTGTTCATTCATCTAACCTTGTCCCTACATCCATTTCCTTCATAACACCATGTCCCTTCACTTGCAAAAACTGCCATTCCATTACCCTCTTTTTTATCTCAATTTTCACATCAATCCTAGGGTTGGCAAAACAGAGTTTTCAAAATGTCAAAAGAGGGAGACAGTGGCAGTGGTGGTGAGGCCCAAATTCCAAGGAGGCATCATCCCAAAGGAGGAAAGATCAATATATTTGAACCCCTTAGTAAAAAAGAGCTCATGTCATGTCCCCTTACTGTTTCTTATTCCAATCATGTAGTATGCTTTGATTTTTGTGAAAAGGTGTAGCGGGTGCAAAACCACCCTGAGCTAACTCAACTCTTTATCATTAACTTGCATGAAAAACAAGTTAACCTTGTAGGGGTCACCTTTGAGTTATCTACAGATGCTATTTCCAATGCCATAGGCATACCTAGTGTAGGGGGAAAATGGTTCAAGCAGGCCAATCTTGACATGAGTTACTTTGAACCCTACCTAAAGCCTAGGTACAAAGACCACAGCAAATCCATATTTCCTTTCTCACATTTTCTTGATAGATATGAACCCATGATGAGGATAATCATGAAGTATTTCACATGTGAGGGAAGGTTCTCTTGTCTTTACTCATGCCACATCAGGTTGCTTATGCACTTTACTAGAGTGAGGATGATGCACATACCTTATTACCTCTACAGAAGCATTGATAAAATGTCCTACATGGTGCAAAAGAGAGACTATCCTCAGCAGATGCAAAGTCTCTTCCATCACTCACTTATTAAGATGGTTGTTATGCACCAACTATAGCAGAAAGGCATTCCATGGGAGACCTTCATTTCCAATGAGGGTTTTACTGATCCACAAGGCCATCATCAGCAAGACATTCCTTCATCTTCTAACCCTCCCATCCCTACTTCTCCATCACTTCCTATTGTTCCTACATCTCCACTCACTCACATACCCTTACCCCATGATGATCCTCCTTCATCACCTTCCCACAGCCCTTCACCCTCATCTCATGACACCACAACAGAAAATAGTGAAGAGAGTAATGAGGCATATGGAAGTGAGGCAGATGGCAGTGAGGCAAATGGTAGTGAGGAAGTTGGCAGTGAGGCAGATGGCAGTGATGAGGGCAGTGAGACAGATGAAACTAAGATGGTTGACATAGAGCCTTTTCATTTTACCTATAAAAGAGGTCATAGGCTGGTGTTTGCTCCACAGATTGTGGAAGGGGCCCTGCCTTCATCATCAAAAAAACAACTTGAAAAAGGTAAGGAAAAGGTTTTAGAGCAAGATAATGATGAGAAAGAGGATGAACATGATACTGAACAAGAATTTCAGCTAATTCCCCTTGACAGTGATGATGAGAATGAGCAGAGGATCACAAACATGTTGCTCAAGAGCAAGGATGCCTAGATTAGGGCTCTACAAGCCAATCGTGGTAGGGCTAAGAATGTAATCAACTTCCCTGAGGTAGATAACCAACAGTTAGAGACATATAAATCCTTCTGTGAGGTGTTATGCAGAATTATGAATTACGGATAAATAATTCTTCCCTAGATAGGTGCTAGTCTAGAACAATAGGTCAAATACTTTACGACTATCTTTCCTAACTATAAACAGACACACAGAATGAAACAAGAATCTTACTTGGAATCAAAGCGCTTCCAAAATATCCTTCTGTCACTTTTGCTGTAGCTTCAAATACCAACCGGCTATACAAAATATTTCCTGTAAGAATGAACATTAAATAGCAAGAGATATCGATAATACATATGTCTATTCAAGTTATTTAGATAAACCAATAAAGCATAAACCATATACATCAAATAAGAAATCATGATATGGAAAATCAAAGCTTATAGAGATGCATATAGGGAAAAAATACACAGTAATATTTATTAATGATAGAAGGGGAGGTTACAACCCAGTGATTGATTTAGTGTCACCATCTCCAGCAGCATTTCAGCCTCATCACAATGCAGATATATCCAGAAATATGTTTCTCAAATCAAATTCTCAATTGAAATTCCACCAACATTTCTCTACACAAATTCTTCCTTCTGAAACACTAAGATCTGTGCTCAATTTATAAAGGAGTTGAAGGTAGTTTATAATCAGTGACGTTCCAATAATAGGTAAGACATGTTCCCAATTTTGTAGATGCCAAATAGACACATGGATTCAAAGTTTGACACATGTGAACTCTTCTAGAAGGCACTAGCCAAGTGGAGATTTCAGAATAATGAGAATTTCGCTCCCAATGTGATCAACGCACCTATGAGTGTTGGGAAGTGCTTTGCAGAGAAGCCTTGCATGGGGCTACCTACATATGCAATGCACTTAGTCCCTTTAGAGGCAACGTTGATGAGCTCTCAGATGATATATTATAAACTTCAAATCTTGGAAACCTTTGCAGATGAAAGTCTTTAATGATTCGTCTTGTTCTTTGTCTTAGGGCATATAACAACGGAAATGATAAGGGATGATAGACCCTATTCATTGGTCCTGGAGATGATGTCCAGTTAACCAGGTCATTGGGAATGGTGCCCAAATTGACCTATAACAATTTCCCCCTAAAGCATGAAGTCAGAATAATAATAACAATATTTTGATTGAGTTTCTTTACACTGTGATGGGCTGGAGATGAAGCGGAGTGGTGACATGCATCAGTCTTACAATACATTAAATCATGATATATCCTCTTGATCATAATTTTTGAGGGTAGGCATTCCCATGTTCAGCACATAAACAATCTAATAACATGTACATAATTCGAAAAGTCGTCTATATTGGAATGTTGCCCAATACATACATGCCTACAAATATAGGCCCATGTTCGAATGACGACCTGTATGTAAGGTCACCTGTATAGACAATGTGAACAAAAATCCTGAAATCGCAGCCTGGATGGTTGAAACTAGATCTGAGGTCTTCTTATCTCATTCACTTGATCATTCGGGTACAAGTCTAGCCATGTGAATATATGATTTGTATTCGAACATGGAAAAACATTGTTTGATTACCAGCCAATGATGTGAGTTGTTAACAAATGTGAGAGAACAACCATTCATGCAAATGGCTCTCAAGGTACTACAGTACATTTCGTAAGGCGTGGATAGATGATTTGATGTCGAACATCAAACAAAATCTTTCGGTCAAAAATCTGGAAGCGAGGATCTTGTTGATGTTGTAACAAGCCTCATGGTACTAGAATCTGATGTTTCTAAGTGAAATTCCTAGATAATGATTTGTCGTCGACAGGAAGCCACCTTATTGCGAAACGGGAGTTACTAATTTCGGAGACAAAGGTATGACTTGATATAGCAATGTTCAGGGATTATGGTCATGAGAATGAAGGTTTAAGAGTATTGCAGAAGGATGCGTATTCACTGGATTACTTCTCTTGAACATATCAGTGACACTGAGATGAGTTGGCAGCATTGACCCAAAACTGGAGTGAAGGTATGATGAACCATAGGTATGAATGAACCTTCAAGAATATTACCCAACCCAAATAGTCACGGACATGGAGTGAAGTGTCATGTTCAAGAGTGACTTGCTACCATAAATAATTCTGCTCACTTTTCCCAAATTTTCCCTGGTCATTTGTCGACCAGTACCTCTTTATTTTTTAACAAGCTTGAGGAGGATAACATTTTCTTGATCTATAATTCAACCCTTCGGGTGAATAAAGTATCGCTATTTAATAATTTAACGAGTCTAGAGATGAATAAAAATTGATTCTTGCCATGATTGACAAGCTGTCTCTATTTTATGTTTTAACGAGCTTAACGACAGTGACAGCCTGATCCTTTTTTATATTGAGAGAGTTTTAAAAAGAGGACAAAAGAAAACTCCATAAGTACTTTTTTGTAAAGTTGTCGCTCAGATCCGAAAAAGTGTAAATAATATCTGAGAGAACCTCTTTAGTCATGTTTGACTAAGGTATTCCTTTTTCGTAAATAATCTATCTCAGTCTGGAAAATGGTTAAACTTATACTAAGTAGATATCAATTCATTTACTTTTACGAGCTCGAAAAGACAAGTGATCGGCAATCTTTTCACATTATCAGAGTCTGAAAAGAGCTGAAAGAAGACTCCAGGTGTTCCTTTTTTACTATTATCAAAGCTCAAAAAAGAGATAAATGTGTGCTTCAAATCCTTTTTTTGTTTTTAACAAAGCTCAAAAAATAAGGAGAAAATGTATGTTTTGTGGTCAAATCATTATTTAAATAAATCTGCACAACTAATATGTTCATCAATTTTAAGACCTGTTTAGAACAACATCAAATGGATTAAAAATACATGTTTCATGATAAAAAACATAATAAAACCATAGTCATAGAAATAAATTTGATTTGAAAATAATTAAATGACTATTAAAAATTGATTTACTATTCATTTTTACCATTCCATAGTTACCATTTTCATTTTGGAGCTTTGAACCTGATTTTTCCCCGAACTTCAACTACTAATTGCGATCGTTTCTGTGGAAAGATTTCGTTTCTGTTTGATCTAGGTTAGTGATATGAACCTCCTCTTTCCTTTAGTAATCAATTCATTTCCAATTTCTACCAATTTTTAGGTTTTTGGGGTCCCTAGTGTAAATTATGCCCAAAAAGAGGGCAATGAACCCTTGGATGTCGAAACCTGTGTTGCATAGCAAGTAAATTGAAGGCTACTTGCATACACAATGCACTATCTCTTATTAGGGAGTGTGTTGGGTGCAATCTAGATTTTGGGTTTTTGCTTTATGGCAAAAATTTGCCCAATTTTTTGCAATGAATGGAATCTAATGGTTCTTATGGTTGTATTTCAGGTTTCCATCAGATTATAATGACGATTACATGGAGGGAAACAGAACATGAAGAACAGGATATTATTTCCTTAAATGATCCGGGTACAGTAAGAGCCCTAAGATATTCTGGACTGCTTAAGTACTTCAAATTTTCAGGGATGAGGCAACAAATAGAAATCTTAGAGTTCTTAGTTCGAACATTGGATCCATCTATCGAGGCATTTCATATTAAGAACCAAGTGTTTCCCATAATAGTCAAGGATGTATACTTTCTTACAGGTTTTTCAAGGAGAGGCTTGCCTATTTCTCTCTCGGGGTCTATTGTTGGAGGAGAGAAAGTGAGAGATCATGTCTTACAACATTTTTATCTAGGGGTAGAGCCAAGCATAATGGAAAGATAAACATCTGAGATGTTAGAGATTTTCCTTTGAGAACAATCCTTTTCACAATCGAAAAACTTGTTGGCATTGTTACACTACATGTAGCGAATAGATCGTATATGAAATATGCGCTAGAGTGCTTGGAGCCAACAGTATTCAACTGGTCTGAAACTGTTCTTTCTCAGATAAAGGAACAACTAAACAAAGAAAAGGGAGGAAGGAAGAATAATATTAGTTATGGTTCTATCCTTATATCCTTTGCTTTAGAACGGATTCCACTGATGCAGCCACAACATGTGACACTGGATTTGTCTAATCCTAGAGATCCATGGATGCAGAGATGGGTAGAACTCATGGGTAGGCATGCAGGCCAATCTACCATTGTGTTCTCGATTGCATTCTTTGCCTGATTCTGATGACATATTGTCACCATCGATGATCAGTATGCATATGCAGGCATTGATTTTTGAGGAGATACAGATTTAGCATTACCAGAAGGCGCTGAGTGGGGTGCAATGGGTAAGAATTTTTTGACCATGTTTTTTATTTTCTTAAGGTTTATACAATGTTTTTTGTGTTTTCGATGTTTTCCCAAGACTAAAATAAATTTTTGATGTAATGCAGATGTTTGTTGTGTTCAACTAGTAGAGGAACCAGAGCATAAAGTAGATGCGCCAGTAGAGAGGGCTGTCGGGAGAGTAGTCATTCAGGATCTTGATATGGCTGAGACTCTGGCTAAGCTTCGGCAGCACATAGAGGGTTTGACCTTCGGGATTCCGGATTGCTAGATTGAAGAGCTACCCATGCGACTGCAGTGACACACTACTGGGGTTCCTAACCGCTAGATGCAGTTACTATGTAGGATAGCTAGATCTATAGCATGTTGCCATGAGCACCACTAGTTTACTTGTGACATTTTGCATACATTTTGAGGTGAGATGACCAATGTGTCTTGGGCACAAATTTTTGTAAAAACCTATAACTATCTATCTATATGATTTCATTGTTTTCCTGTGTTTATTGTGCAAACCTATTCAAAAATGTGAATTTTTTCTTACATATGTTGCAAATGTCTGTCTAAAACTTGATTAGCTAAAGAATCAGTTAATGTGTTCAAATTTCTATAAATGTCTTGATATTGAATAAAATCAAAGTGTCTTTCCGAAATTCAAACTCTTAGGAACAGTCTATGCAATGATGGATTTATAATAGTATAAAAACTAGTAAGTTATAATACCACAAGTTGTGAGTCTAACCTTATGATGATGCGGTTAACACCAAATTAAATGGCATCAGAGACAATTTCGATCAACGCGTTATACTCAACGATATTTTTCATCGATCTACCAATACAAATCCCTTGAAAACTCACTAACTCGTCGTTCGGAGTGAAAATGGCCTACACTGCAGAGGATAGATTCTATGTGCTACGACTAGCACCATCAGCATATCCAACAAAGGGTCTCGAAGATTTAGACATCTGTAATGAAATGTAAAGTGGATTACTAACGTCAAGAAAACTCTAAAAAAAAATTAAGCTAGTGAATGCAAATCAACAACATATACATACAATATAATACAAAAATTACCACGCTCATTATTAAGCATAGTAACATTTCAAATACAACCCATTTCTAGGCTGCGCTAATGGAATTCCATCATAATAAACCAACTCATAGGCACCCTCAGCAAGAAATCTTTTGAAATATAGGGGCCATGCCATAATGGCTTAAACTTTCATGTACCTATTACATTATCTTCTTGATCATAAAGAAGGACCAAGTCACCCTCTGAGAAAATGTGAGGTTGGAAATTTTTGTCGTATTGCGCCTTTATACGTCTCTTATGTGCTTCGTTGGTCAATTGTGATTCACGACATGTTTCATCAAGATGGATGAGGTTAAGGAGACGCTCTTCTCCTTCTAAGGTGTTAGGTAACAAGTCGATTGCGAGTTTCAATGACGGTATTTCACATTGGATTGGTAAGATAGCTTCCAGAACATACACCAATTAAAAAGGAGTAAATCCAGTTGCGTTTCTCACCAAGGTTCGATACACCCACAAGGCAGAGTATAGGATCAAATGCCAATTTATTTTACGAACTCCTATCATTCGTTGAAGCATACGTTTAAGAATCTTTTTGATAGCTTCAACTTGTCCATTTTATTGTGGATAATAAGGAGTAGAATTATCATGTGACAATCCTAACTTGGCAGTCAATTTAGTCATTGTATGGTTGTGAAAATTCTTCCCATGATCTGTTACTATAGCTTGTGGGACTCAAAACCATGCAATAACATGATTAAAGAATGTAGGCATCACTTCAACCCAAGTTTGTCTTATGTTGTTGAATGTAGGAATCGCTTCAACCCATTTGGTAAAATAGTCGAATGTGACAATAATATAACCATGCCCCTCAGACGAACGAGGGTTACAGGTCATGAAGTCAATACCCCATTTCAAAAATGGTCCCACGTAGACAACAGGATGCATTGGTGCTAGAGGTTTGCGTATTTTACGATCAAAAATATGGCACGCATGATAACTTCTGACCACGAGAATGCAGTCTCTAAAAATTGTAGGCCAAAATTAACCATTGCGGAGTATCTTCTACGCGGTAGCATATCCAGATAAATGTCCACCACAAGCCCTAGCATGAAAATAATTTAATACTTTTTCAGCCTCCTCATGAGTGAGGCACCTCCTTAAAATGGTATCGACACCATGATGATAAAGTGTACTACCAACGATCAGATAATATTTATCTTGGTATCAAATACATCGTTGTTCAGAGCGAGAGGTATCAGGTCGAAAAGTTTGAGTTTGGAGATAAATGATGAAATCCCCATACCAAGGATCAGATGATCCAATCAGAAACAGAGACTTGTCAAGAATTGATGGTTCCAACGTAGTTGCAGTACTATCAGAGGGAAGGTCACAGAGAAGCTCAGCCAAAACTAAATACTTCTTTGACTTGGATTTGATGAATTCTAAATCAAATTCCTGCAAAATGAAAATCCATTTTGAATATTTTCCCCCAAAAAATTGACGTGATAATATATAAGTTATGGGGTTGCAATCCAAAACGATATTGGTTTTTCAGAGAAGGATATAATGGCGAAATATTTGGACAGCTTGAGCAGCTGCCAAGGCAAGATTTTCTACGTATGAATACTTAACTTCCGTATCATTAAGATTATGACTCGAACAATAGATCGGATGTTAAATTCCATCTTCTACTTGGACCAAAACCATTGCAATGGTTGTTTCAGCCGTGGCAATATATAAGAAATAATCATTTTAATAATTAGGTGGGTACATTAATGACGCTCAGACAAGTGTATCCTTGACAGCATCAAAATAAGCTTGCGTAACTTGGTCCCAATGGAAGGGAACCCCATTTTTCAAGAGTCGAGTAAATCCTTTAGCCATTTCGGCATAGTTCGGAATGAACCTTCTTAGGAAGTTAGCCTTTCCTTGATTTTTCTCTATTTGAAGTAAATTTGATGGCGCAGGAAAATCAAGAATGGCCTAAACCTTCAATGGGTCGATTCGAATTCCTTATTTTGAGACTATGAATCCAAGAAAACAACCAGAACCAACACAAAACACACATTTAGGTGGATTGAGGCATATTTTGTAGTCTCGGCAGTGTAAGAAAAGGGCTCTCAAGTGTATCGGGTGATCAGTCTGATTTCGTGAATGCGCTAGTAAATCATCTAGATACATCTGAACATTGTGCTTGATGTCATTGAAAGCATAGTCCATTACTCTCTGAAAATTTTCCCCATCATTCTTTAAACCAAACGGTAGTTTCCTATAAGAGAATGTGCCCCAGGGACAAATGAATGTTGTCTTATGTTGATCCTCTGGGCAGATATTGATTTGATTGTAGCCGAAAAATCCATCCATAAATGAAAATATTTCACATCCAGCACAATCGTCAATAATTTGGTCGATAAATGGAGTAGGATAGTTGTCTTTTGGACAAGAAAGATTTACATCCCTATAATCGATGCACACTCTAATAGTTCCTTTGTTTTTCATGACAAGAACAATGTTGGGAACCCACTTAGTTAACAGAACAGGGTAAATAAAACCAGCATGCAAAAAAATTTCAACTTCTTCTTTGATGGAAACGGCTTTCTTCAGATGAACAAGACGAAGCCGTTGATGCACCGGTTTGACATTAGGATACATATTAATAGTGTGTTCAACAATACTAGTATTTTTTCCTGGCATTTCCTCGTAAGAACAAGCAAATACATCACAGAATTCACGAAATAGAGAGTGATATGATTCGATTTCTAATGGAGAACAAGATACACCAACATGAATATCTTATATAACGCGAGGTTTTGACGAAATATCGATATAAATGGTTTCTTCAATATTTGACAGATTTCGCTCAGAATCGATTGCAATAATGGGTAAAGAATTCAAAAAGGAATTTTTGATTGTTGAATGATATAGTTCACTAAAATAATTTTCTTCATAATTCAGAAGATGGGAATGATGATGATAATCTTCCAATCATTCTCCTTCTGACATCGTGGCTTTCAAAATATTTTCATCTGTCAAGAACATTGAGGAAAAGGGATTAGAGGTAGTACCAAAATCTAAGGAACGATCAATCCAAACACTCGGTGACGTTGATTTCGGATTTGCCGCCCAAGCCAAATAGATTGATTTCTATGCTAGCTCAATAGAGCTGGGTGGCAGAAACTCATCCAACGTAGTAATTTCATAATCACCCGTACTCTCCCTTAAGCCAGATAAAGTGGAAGAGATCATGTATCAATTCTCTATACTTGCAATTTTTGTCGACATTGCTGGCGACGGTAATGCAAAGGTTCCCATGAGAGTGGAATCCTTTAATAGCCCTACACCAGTGTTCTAAAGTTCTAGTTGGGGTATGTGAACGAATGGAACATTTCTAGTTACCTGCAAAGTGGAGGCAAAAAAGGATAGTTGATTAATGACTGTGATATCACCTTTATATGGAAAGGCAATCATTCTAAAATATGTAGAAACAATTGCAGTCATTGCATATACCCATGGCCTTCCAAGTAGAATATTATAGTTAACGGGTTCGTCAACCTCGACATAAATATTGATTTTTTTTCCCCCTAGTTCAACATGCAAGTTATTAATGATACCACAAGGTTTATATGTACATCCATCAAAAGCCTTAAACTTTGTTGATGATTGTGATAAGTGCGGCAAGCCAAGTGACTTCCAACAATTTAGAGACATAATGCATGTAGATGCTCCCTCATCAATAATAGTGTGATGAACAAGGTGATTGAGAACATTTACTTGTATGGAAAATGCCAATTCTGCTGGTAGTTGTGGCACATAGCCCGTATTATTAAAGACGACAAGATTAGAATCAGTTGGATCAATTCCACCAATAACCGACAATAAAGCCTGTTTTTGGGAGGGGAAATTTTCTAATACCTCAAGAGCAGACATAGTTGAAGGGGATTGAGTCAAATCTTCAACTATATTATAATTTTGAGCAGCTCTCACCCGAGGATTATATGTCAATTTGTGAGTTTCTCCCTTTGGTGGCTTGATTGTCAATTCAGGAATAACAGTAGGAAGTACTGATTATGTAGACGGATTCGTAGTCGAGGTAGTAGATTGATCAGTGGCCTAACTACCATAATATTTATTACGCATTGACACCAAGATATATGTTGAAGGTTTTGTGACAGATAACATTAACACTTGGGAACTAGGATCTGGATCCGTAGCAACCATGTTTGTGTCTGGATTTGGAAATGGGTTTGTCAACACAGCTGACGCATGGGAATTCTTGATGATTTTTGAGACTTCAGCGCAGTGAGGACAATCCCTAACAAATTTTTTTTCATTACATATTATGCATGGATAACGAGGTTTCCTAGGTCCAGACGACTGATCAGATGATATTTCCTGCAGGTTAGAAGTTTGCTTTCTCTTAGATTTCCCCTTTTTCTTACTTCTGGGTTGCTTGTCACTTTTTCCCTTGTCAAACGACACAAAATTAATTTCAGAAATAGGTGGAGGATTAGATTTAGTAGTGTAATGTGTTCTTGCAATGCCAATCAAACCATCTCTGGCATGAGAGTCCTTTAATTGAGGAGGAATAGTAAAATTAGATCTCAGCGTGTTAGGAATGTTTTCATAGAGCGTGCCAGACTAAGTGTAAATCAAGTATAAATATTGGGCACGAGCGATAACTTGCTCTTCTGTGACGACGCCACCCTTAGCCACATCCTCAGTTATAGATGGTAATAATTAATTAATGAACCATTCAGCAAGGAGCTGATCTATAACAAAGGTCTTAACCATTCTACGACAATGACGTCACTCATGAATATGATCATAAATGTGAGTAGCATTAGTCTATTTGAAATTGGTCAAGAGTTTCATTCCAGTTTCATATCTGATGGGTAACTAGAAATGAGTCAAAAAGACAGCAGCTAGGGTAGTGAAATTATCAAAAGAAGCTCTAGGTAACTCAATATACCATTTTGTGGCCGGACCTGTGAGCGTATGTTGGAAAAGATGTAGTCGAACAGAATCATCATTCAGGGATTTTTATGAACACCATAAATGATAATTCATGACATGAGTCGACGGATCTTCTCCAGGGTTTCCATTGAACTTAGGAATATCTGAGGGTAATTCTTGAGGTATCACCAGCCACCAAGGAGCATATTTAATTAGATCATTAGTTATCTATTTTAAATCTGATAACTCTAAAGTTGAAACAAAGGGAAACTGTCTATTAAGGTCAGGTTTAGTATAGCCAGGGTAAGATGGAATTGCTTGAGCAACAGGCCTTTAAGCACCAGCATAAGGAATTCTCTACTGGTAACCCAGATAGGGGTTGTTTTGAAAAGCAAACGCCTAAGGATTCTGTTGACCAAAACTTGGATATGATACTTGTTGAAATGAAGTTTGAGGAATTTTTTCCTGAGGCTGCCAAGGGGCCTGTCCGCGAATGTTATAACCCAAATTAGAATAACTTGGATTCAGTTGATAGGTGTAACCAGGTTGCGGTTGTGACACCTCATAAAATGGTAAACCAGCTTATGAATAAATGATTCTGAATTAAAGCCTTCCATTGGTTTGATACATTCTGGTATTTTACTGGCAACTGTAGATCCAATTCGAAATTGAGAATTTTGAGGATTAGGATTTAAGAGAGGGGTGAAGTTTTATGTTATTTTGTTTTTGGTTTTTATGCATTTTGGTGCTCCATGGGCTGCCTATTTTCAAATGGATTGGTTTGGAATTGGATCATAAGTGGGTAGGTCTTATCGAAATCAGTTGGTGGTTTTACCACCCAAAATAGTGGTCTTGTCAACGTCTTCATGAGAGTAAATCTAGAAATGAAATACGATTGCAGAAAAATGCAAATAAGAAAAAATAAAGACACTCAAAATACTAGACATAACTCTTAGAATAGCACCAAGTTGAGTGATAGGAGCCCTTACAAATTGGGAGGTGAATAAATTTCTAAAGACTTTAGTTAATGGTTGTAGATGATAAACTTTTTATGCACCTCTAGATCTGAGAAATGTAGTAATACATGGAAAATAATAAGATAAACCATCCCTTGGGGGCCACCCACAAGTGTAGAGGCACTTTTAAGTGTTGGATATATGGGTAGAGAAGATATGGAAATGAATAGATAATAACAAAAAACATCCCATCATTGAGAGTAGATGAGTAAAGCTAATGATAATACAATTGATTACTCTATAATTAGGGTCAAAACCCAATTTTATTTTTATGTAGATTTTTTATTTTATTTCTAGCAAGTTTAAAATTATTTATCACTTCAAATGATGATAAAATATAACACAGAAGTGAAGAAAATAAAAAAAATCATGAATACATACTTTTTTTATCAAACCCTTGAATGAGGGTTTCACTTACATAGTAATTAGTACAGCAACATTTGTTTTTAAATATATATAAATAGGGGACATGCAATTAAAAACGATATTTTAGGGGAAAATGGTATAGATATTGCATTAATAATTACATTTGTTACATCCAGGAGCCAAAAAGTAGTCAAATAAGATTTTCTTGCCTAAAAAACAAATAACAGTTAACATTCCTTGACCCCAACTTAAAGACTGCCCACATCTTACCTAAAAATGGAAATTTTGTGCAACAATTACATAGTCAAACTTGATCTAAATAGTAAATACATAAATTTCTTCCAAATCGAACAAAGTTTTCATCTCATGAAACGTTTCCCAATTGTGTCACTTCTATAAGTAGGAAGGGATTGTTAGACAGATAACATCCCACAGTTATAAATACTTCTTCAACCATCCATTTTCTCCCAAATAGAGCATTATTCCAATGAACACAAGAAACAAAAAATTAAAGATCAAAACAGAGTTTAATATTAATGGCTTTGAAATATAGATTCAAAGTTTTAACGTGCCATAAAATAACCACTCATTAGACAAATGAAATGCAATTTATCCTTTATCATCAAAATATTTTGAAGAACCAACAATCTAAGTACTTTAGCTTTAAATTATGAATGGGATTTCCAATATCATGACACTTCTAGGGCCACCTTGACTCATGGTCTCAAACATTCCACTCTCTGTTGAGATGACTTTCCATTGAACGAGTTGTTGGATCTTGTCATAGAATTCCTTGGGTGACGGGTCAATAGTTCCCATAAATGACATCTCATTAGACCATTTCCAATCCTTTCAAATGGAGTCAATAATATCCAGATTATTTACTTATCTTGAATAAACATTCTTTTGGAATCATCAATATATTACAATAGAATGAATCAATTTCTTGAAGTCTTTCAGAATGACAAGAGCTTGCCATGAAAACCATTTTCTTGTGTTCTTGTCCCACAAATAGCCATACATATGAAAAGGCTCTCTTTCACAATGGTTTCCCAATAAAGAAAGGAAATTTCCAAAGTTATCCTTAATATGCTGATAAATACCAAATTAATTAGACAAACAAGTTCCATATTTGTTGATAATCCATATGGTGTCAATGCAACTACGAGGACACTAACTAATAGTTTCCCCATATCTGCTTGAGAATGCATGAACAAATAACTTAAAGGCTTCAAACACACTTGACTATATGGCAAAGACAATAAGGGCCATGCTTGCCACTTATGTATACAACATTTAGAGCATGGTGTGATGCAAGTATCTACTAATGATAAATTTTTCATTACAACACATGACTAATGATTAATTTCAAAACAATGTCAGTTCTATGTGCACACATATCGATCAGGCCAAGCCTTCCCTCTTCTCCAAGTACAGAGGTGTCAAGGAAATAGAGGTTAGACCCATTTCCTACCCTACTTTAAAATGTTCCCTATTGACTAAATGCCCAAGGGAGGACAAAATAGCCTATCCAACCCCATAGGCTATAGTCATTGATAAAAGGGGAAACCCATTATCCAATGTTTTGGGGAAACATTGGGTAAATTTGGGGTAGCTGGAGAAAAAAGGAAAAATTGGGGGCTACACTTGTAAACCCTCACATTAAATCAGGAAGAGAGCCCCCCATGAGGAATTTATAAATAAAGAGATAGATTCATTTTCTCATCATTGATTTCGAATGGACTATCTCTGTTTTCTTTGAGCTAGATCTCAAAGAGTTTTAAGACCCCTTTCTTTTCTTGATTATTTTTGGTGGAGGTGATCCCACCCTAGCTAATCCCCCTCTCTCCTTTACACCTCTAACAACATAATATTTTATAGCATGTATGATTCGTTTTGGACAGTAGGGAAACACATTCTTAGTGGTTATTCTTGGTTAATAGGTTATGTTCAATACAGCAGACGTCTTTCTGTGGGATGCCTGGCCACTATTAGTTTTTCTGGGCAGCAAGATCTTCTCTCCGTGATCTGTCTATAGTGCACCCAAGATCATAACCATTGGTTAAGGAAAGGTAAGGCTGCAAGGGGTCCTCTCTAAGGCACTAAAGCCAAACAGGAGGTAGCAAGGTTGTTCTCAACCAAACAGGAGATCAGTAGGTTACTAGGTGGTTTTTAGGGCCCAATTTGAAGCATTTAGGGCATCACATGTATGCGGCCTTCCTCCTGAATGTATTTATGGCCGGAGAAGATATCTCTTTCAGGGGCCTCTGATCACATGAAGCTTTGAAACCACTCCCCAATAATTACAAGCAAGGTCTCGGATAACAAAACATCCCAAGCAGTCCTCCGGAACCTATAGTTTGTTGATGTGATGTAGCAATAGGATCAACTCTCCAACCGCAGGTGAAATTTGGATCAAAAGGGGATTGTCATAAGATCTAACTGGAAATTTGGCCAGGTTAAGAGACTATTCCAACCATAAATTGAAACCCCAGTAAGAGAAGGTTGTCATGAGCTCTTCCTAACAACAAACAAGTTCGGAGGCATCATAGTTAGACAGTGAGCTTTTAATTAGTATATTACCAACTAAACTTGGATAGTGCTAGTGTGGTTTATAGTTGGAATACTGATCTATTGAATATTTCCATTACAATAAAAATTATATTAGTGGATTGTTGGTTTTATAGGTCTACTGTTCATTAGGCAGTTAGCCCTAACTTGTGGTGTTTTGCTGAAGAAACATATGACTGTTAAATATATCTTATATCATTAGTGAATTATATAGAAGGGTACTTACCATTACATGAGTTGATAAATGTGCACTATTGTTATGATTCTTTTCATGATTGGAAAATCCTAGATAAGGATTGAACCCCAAGGCCAAAAATTACCTAGGGACATTGCATACTTCCATTAGAGAAACAATAAAAAATTCATTTCAATATACTTGGATCATAAGCTATAACCAAAGATGTTTTATTGTCAAATCCATGAGAGGTTGGGGTAGGATGATGGCCTGCAAAAGGCAGAAAGGAGTTGTAGCAAGGTAGACTTCAGTAGGTGTGTGTTACTATTGAAGTGGATCTCCATAATGTGTCCCTCTATGGAGAGGATGCATAGTAGGACATAATGGTTCAGAGGGAGGTGAAGCAGAGGGGAATATATTTCCAAGGGTGACTAAGTTTGTTTCAGGGTGAAGTGGATTCATAAGGGATATGAGGGCTCAAATTCTATTTTGAATTTTTGAAAGGAAAAGTGGCAATGAATAGGATCTTTGATTACTCCATGCAAATGGTTCTTTTTGGCACTCCAATTGACATTATGTTCAAATTTCATTTTCAAAATATTTTTCTCCTTATACCGTGATGCATCATGTAGTGGCTGCAAGAAATTCTTATTGTAAGGTCAATCCTCATAAGGATTTTATTGGTGACTAGAGTAGGTTGAAGAACAATGACTTCTCAAAAGAGGAGGATTTTGCAGCACTTAGCTACATGAAGAATGGCAAGTCTCTGGGTAAATAATCTAGATGGCATTTTTTGTGAATCTTACAAGGCCATGAGCCATGATTAGTGACATTTTTTGTCATTTGGCAAACACATTCCCAAAAAAGTAGCCACAAACACAATTGGTTATTGGCATCCAATTACATTTCTTAGTGTGGCACACAAGATCATGGATAAAACAGAGACTCTAAGGATCTAGGAAATTCCATGGAAGGTCGTCTTACGATAATACAAGTTTTGTGTACAAACAAGTAATCTCAGTACCATGTTTTCAACATGTAAAACCTTAAAATGTGCACAAAAACTAGCTAGCAACCCCTTTCCTTTGAAATTGCATTTGGAAAAGCTTTTGACTGAGTGGATTGGAGTTTAATTATTCATATGTTGACCCTTATGGAGTTTGGACCTAGATGTGTGACTAAGCAGAACACATTTTTCACTAATATATTAGCTTTTATATACCAAATAGTGCTTAGATAAGTTTAGTTGATGATGCTCACACTTGTTTAGAAATAATCAACCTGGCATCAAGTGATGTGTTTAGTGACTAAAAAACTTTTTTTTTTCCTAGTGGGTTTAGACTCTCTTCCTAACCAGAATCCCTCACCTTGGACATTTACCCCACCCTGTATGGTTGTTAGATATTTTCGTATTCCCTTAGTCTAGATCTTTTGCCAATATCCATGTAGAATTGGTAACTTCAACAACTACAAAGAAAAATTCATGTTTAGCATCATCGAGACCTTCCCTTTACAAGGAATTTGACCATGGTTGCACAATCCTACTAGACTTGAAAATATATTATGTGTCTTGTTGGTTTCATAACAAGGCTCGATATCAATAGTAGAGAAGATTTTGAGATTGTAACCATGGTCTCAATCAAACAAAAGGGCCTTCCATTGGCACCTTGGGATGTGTTACTATCCCCAAGGATGTTAGGGGGCTTGGTTTGATCAAGCTTCCCACTCAAGTGTCTATTTTGGATACCATATGAGTATCAATGGGTCTAGAGGGTGATGCTCCATGGCAGGTTCTGTTTTGACCTTTAGGAAGTCAAAAAGTAGAGAAAGTGCAGGGGGATTTTGCTTTTTGTGATATCATCTCCTTAATCCTCCCCTTGTTTATGATAGTAGCATCAAACAAGTACTTCCAAACATATTTGAGTGTCTAGACATGTGATTGGATGAAAAGGGAATTTCATCCAAGTGTATATGGTCTAAAATTTGCAGCACAACAGAGTGAAATTTGAATCAAAAGGGGGCTGTCATAAGATCTAACTAGTGATTTGACCAAGTTAAGATACTACTCCAACTGCAAATTGAAACTCTACTTAGAAAGGTCTATCACAAGATCTTCCTAACAGCAAACAAGTTTGGAGGCAGCTCAGTTAGATAGAGAGTTGTTAATTAGTATGTACTAAACTTGGATAGTGCTAGTGTGGGTTACAGTTGGAATATTGATCTATTGAATATTGACATTACAGTCAGAATTATATCAAAAGGGGACTGTCATAAGATCTAACCATCAATTTTACCAAGTTAAGAGACTACTCCAACCGCAAATTGAAACTCCACTAAGAAAGGGTTGTCACAAGCTTTTCCTAACAGCAAACAAGTTTAGAGGCAGCACAGTTAGACAGTGAGTTACTAATTAGTATATTTCCAACTAAACTTGGATATCGCTAGTGTGGGTGAATTTGGAATACTGATCTATTGAATATTGACATTACAGTCAAAATTATATTGGTGGATTATTGGTTTTATATCTCTACTGTTCATTAGGCAGTTAGCCCTAATTTGTGGTGGTTTGCTGAAGAAACATATGATTGTTAAATATATCTTATATTATTAGTGAATTATATAGAAGGGTACTTACCATTATATGAGTTGATAAATTTGCACTGATGTTATGATTATTTTCATGATTGGAAAATCCTAGATAAGGATTGAAACCCAAGGAAAAAAATTACCTAGGGACATTGCATACTTCCATTAGAGAAACAATAAAAAATACATTTCAATGTACTTGGATCATAAGCTATAAAAAAATATGTTGTATTTCAAATCCATGAGAGTTTGGGGTAGGATGATTTCCCGCAAAAGGCAGAAAGGAGTTGCAGCAAGGTAGACTTCAATAGGTGTGCTTTGTTATTGAAGCGGGTCTCTATAATGTGTCCCTCTATGGCAAGGATGCATGGTAGGACATAATGGTTCAGAGGGAGGTGAAGCAGATGGGAATATATTTCCAAGGGTTCCTGATTTTGTTTCAGGCTCCAGTGGATTCATAAGGGATATGAGGGCTCAAATTCTATTTTGACTTTTTGAAAAGAAAAGTGGAAATGAACAGGATCTTGGATTACTCCATGAAATGGTTCTTTTTTTAGCACTCCAATTTACATTATGTTCAAATTGTGATTTAAAAATATTTTTCTCCTTATACCGTGATGGATCATGTAGTGGCTACAAGAAATTCTTATTTTAGGGTCAATCCTCATAAGTTTTTTATTGGTGACTAGACCATGTTGAAGAACAATGATGTAATTTTCCCTTTTTAGGAAATTGCTACAACAATGAGAATATCTTCGGATATTCTAAAGTTGGAGCAAGTTCCTAAAAAGGGAACATTACTGTGGTATCAAAGCATAATCTTGGCTCAACCTATGGATCTTCACCAAGATACCATCTAATAAGATGAAGAATACTCCACTTTGTGGAGAAGAAGAAAGAAAAAGGAGATGAGCTAGACAAGCTTCTCCCTCAATCCACCTAGGGCTTTCATGGGAGCCACAAGCAAAAGAGAAGGGAGAGATTTGAAGAATCTTCACAAGGGTTTGAAACAGAAACAAACTCTAGGTTTCTGATGAGGAATGTAAACATGCAGTCACATCCTTTGATGCACAACGCAGTCATATGCACAGCTTGTCATGGAGGAGATGGGGAAAGGAGGAGAGGTGATCAAGAGGAAAACTCTTGAAGATTTTCAGAAGGAGTTTGAGTCTCAAACTCTGGCATTCAGAGATAATCTCACTTTCATGGAATTTTGCAAGTATAAGGTGAAGGAAAGCCAGCAGCAAGATATATTTGTTCTATCTACTTTCAGAGGTTCACCTACATGATCAACCAAAGCATGGGTAGAGGAGCTGAAGACCATGTTGCAGTATCACAAAGTTTCCAAAGGAGATGCTATCATATTTGCAACGCTGCACTTGAGAGGTAAGACCTATGCATGGTGGATATTTGAGTCATATTATTTCAAGGATGCAAATATTCCTTCCTATTTCAGATTCATTGGAACAATGATGGAAGGATTTGGTGGGAGAAAATCTGAAACACATGCAAAGAAACAAACCAAGAATTTGAATGCAAGGGAAGGAAACATAAACTCAGATCCACTTCAGAACCTTGATGAGAAGGCTGACATATTGCATCACACATTGTTGGAGGCAAGGTATCCATCTCACATTCTTGCACAATAGAGCATGGAGGTCTCTTTTTCAAAAGGAGATTAGATTTTGGAGAGGTTTCCCCTACATGTTGATGAGGAAGAGGGAAACTACGCTGGTATAGCTAGAGTTGATCCAGTGCCTCATGTAGAGGAAAGAGGAGCTCTTGCTCCATATAGAGGAATTCTTGTGTCTTTGCAAGAAATTCCCCAAGATCTCCCATGAAGAGATCAAGGCACAACTCATGATACATTTGTGCCATTGATAGTAGGGTGCAGAGCTATGGAGATAGAAGGAGAAGATAGGGAGGATGACCAGCATCATGTGATGAGGAGCACACACCCTGTCTATTTTATGAGGTTGATACACCTAAGAAGATGATTGGATTGCACAGTGGAAGCATGTAGGGTTTTCTCCATTCATACATTCAGTCATCTCTTGATGATGGTGTCTCACTGCATGGACACATTGCACCAAGGAGGCCACTAGATCAGCAGAGGAGGTTGGATGCTCCATGTTTCGGGCCTCGCACCTTGATTTCAGGAGGTGGAAACCTTGGGAGATTTCAGCACAGCGTAGAGAATTTGGGATAGACTCAAGGAGGAGGGAGACACTCTCTCATTTGCAGCATCACCCACTCTCATCAGTCATACTACGCTGGCAGATGTTGCTGCAAGGATAGAGGATTGCATATTCATGATGCAGGATGGCCGCTACATAGATTTTTTGAGAGAGATGATACTTCCTTTGAGGAAGGACTCTTTCATGCATTGGAGTAGATGGAGGCCACTCATGCTTACATTGCCTAGGATCGGGAGATTCTTTGGGGATGATAGTCTCTCATGGGAGGCTCATTTTCAGAGATCATCATTTCTACTTGAGCATGAGCAGCTGCATGATCGGCATGGCAGCAACTTGGAGGGTAACTTTGGCATGAGGGGATGTCAAGGTATCAAATAGTAGTGTGTTGGAGCACCATATTGCAGAACACCAGTGTTGTCTAGGTGGAGGATTGATCCAGGATGGAGGACTCAGCTTTGGTTGAGTATTCCCCAGGATCTTGATGCATGCATGTTTCTTGGATGGCTTTGATGGAGATGGAAAACACCTAGTGGATGATATGATCATCTATCATCATGGCAGACTCTTCTTGGCTAGATTTTCTAGCCTCAAGGAGAGATTATTTGCATGCAGCATGTGAGGACTTCCTAGCTATGCATTTGGATGCATACTTGCCTTGCTAGAAGAAGTTCACTTGGGAGGGCATTCAGCATGATCTACATCAGCATATGGATAGAGGCAGAGCCCGATTGTTTTAGGAGAGGTTGGCACAACCATTACCTTACTCATTGGAGGAGAGGGAGAGCACTCATATGAGCCATTTCAGCTGAAGGTCTCAAGTACATGGTAGAGAAGGTATAATTTCACATTATGTACCTCTTTATTTTATATGAGTAGCATATTGATCAAGGAGGATCATCCCTTATTGCACTTGGTACAATGTACTTGCAGCTACTTGTAGCCTTGATTTTGGATATTTTGTGATGGTTGTGGGGGAAGCCACATACTTCTTGGTGTGCACCATTGGCACCTATTTTTACTTTCATGATTTCATCTCATGAGATGTTTGTGCCAGCAAACAAGTGGCTAGTACAGCACTTGTTACTTTTGATTTTGAGGCAGGCCAAGGAGGCACTGCGCAGGTTCCATGAGTGGAATTTGGAACCACTCTCCATTTTTCATTTATCAAATTTTTTCTATTGAATATTTCTTCTTATGTATTTCTGATGTTGTAGATTATTCTCATTCTTGGCTGCCAAGAATTGTTGCTGCTTGCTGCTTAGCAAGTTGCAGTGATGTTTAGCACTGGGTGTTCCCGGGCAGGAATCCCACCTCTTTCCTTTGAGAAGCTCATTGGGAGAGTTTGTATTCATCATTACACATCAGGTTTTCAGGCCAAGCTTCAGCCATATTCATCAGCACAGCTTTGTCAGAGATTTTGCAGTGTTGCTGGGTGCAGCAATGGAAGGGATTGGAATCCCGGCTTCTGAGCTAATTTATCATTGGAGGAAGGTTTCCTTCACGTGAGAGATATGTTTGGAGAGCTCCAGAGCTTATTTCAGATCTGTGGTATCATACCACACATTTATCTCACCTTCCCAACATTGTTTCTACTAGGGAGTGCATTTTTTAGGAGGCAGGACTTATTGCATGGTTTGGTGGCTCCATTGTTGAGTTTCCTTGTGATTGAGAGGTCCAACCTTTCATGGGAGGAAGCACTTGAGGGATATAAATCATATCATACATATTTCAGCATTTTCTACTCTTATTTTTTAGTGTTTCAGTGATTATTCAGTCAATTCCTGAATATCACATTTTATATACAGAGTGTTTGACAAGAAACCCTTGTCGGGTTATCTTGTATTTTGTATAGGAGTTTATATCTTGTTACTTCAGCATTATTTATCAATATATGAGTAGATATATGATTCTCCTATAATTTTATTTACAATACTACGCATTTCCTTGAGCAGCTGCTCCGACATTTTGCAGTCTTGGGGTTTTTCACCTTTTTCAGTTACACTAGTGTGGGAGATCTATTTAACCCACCTATTTTCATTTATTTTTGATATCCTCCTGTATTTAGATGCTATATGGATGTTTATATGGGATCTAAGTGAATATTTTACTTTTTTATTTCCTATGTTGCTGGAATAGCGTTTTTCATGCATGTTTTATGAGCATTCCTGAAAAAGGGACATTACAGATGACTTCTCAAAAGAGGAGGATTTTGCAGCACTTAGCTACATGAAGAATGGAAAGTCTCTGGGTATAGAATCTAGATGGAATTCCTTGTGAATTTTACAAGGCCATGAGCCATGATTAGTGACATTTTTTGTCATTTGGCAAACACATTCCCAAAAAAGTAGCCACAAACACAATTGATGATTGGCATCCAATTACATTGCTTAGTGTGGCCCATAATATCATGGCTAAAATAGAGACTCTAGGGATCTAGGAAATGACATGGAAGGTTTTCTAACGATAACACAAGTTTTGTGTACAAATAAGTAATCTCAGTACCATGTTTTCAACATGTAAAACCTTAAAATTTGCACAAAAACTAGCCAGCAACCCCTTTTCTTTGAAATTTCATTTGAAAAAGCTTTTGACTAAGTGGATTGGAGTTTCATTATTCAAATTTTGACTCTTTTGGATTTTGTACCTAGATGTGTGACTATGGAGAACACATTTTTGTAATATCCCCAAATTGGGACAGCGAGCAAGGCATGCCTGAAAAACACATTTTTCAGGAATGTATGCTACAACTTTAGAAATCAGCCCTTGGATCCCTTATATTTAACAATATACGACCCAAATACAAGAGGAGGTCATAAAAAAATATTTCTAGGTGGGTTAAACAAGTATCCCACACCTAGTACAGCTGAAAATTTCCCAAAGAAGGGACTGCAACCCTATGTGACAGAAATGCTCAGAAAATAATGTATTTTAGCCAAATATATGTAGGAGGAAAATATTTAGGCTCAATAATGTCATTTACATCAGCATTTAAAGATTATACTAAAGCCCATACATCATAGAAAAGAAAATAGGAAACTTTACATGAAGAAATGCCCAAAATAAGAGGCTGCAACCATATGATATGACTATACAAGTTTGACAGCGTTATTTTATTAGATGAAAAGAGCTATAAGTTAAATTTTAGATATAGAGTAGATATTTGTACAAAAATATAGATCTATATCAGATTTTTACACTATAGAGTCTCCTCTTCAAAAGCCCCTTGGGGTTTTCAGCAAAAAATGTAGTACATGGAGTAGATCTGAGATATAATGCAACTAATCTGCAAAATGATTCAGAATTTTTGAAGAAAATACATCAGTATTCAGATCATATCTGAATGGAACATGGATTAGATCTTTAATCCACGGATCACCACAGTGAAGGGCAGATTCCCAACACTAGAGATCTCTCCTCCTTGAAGTGCCAAAAGACCTTACAACTTTCTCTTTGCAAATAACGCAGTTCTGGAAGATGGACTACACTGTAGACTCTAGAGCTTGATGTGGCCTCAAGCCAAGATCTTAAAATGAGCTCTCCTCATCCAATACTCTCTTTCTAATGGAATAGAAGACTTTCCCAGTGGAAAGAGGCACTAGAATGGCTTAGATATGAATAGATCTAGCCTCCACTTGCTACAGCTTAAAAATAAAACCAAACCCTCAAAAGGATCTGTGTTTTAGTTTGAATAAGAGATTGGCCAAATTCCTGATAGTGGTCAAGAAATACAAGACTCCTCCAAGAGGCCTCTCAAGGAAGAGGTGGGATTCCCGATCAGGAACACCCTAGTTCTAAACAGCACTATTCTCAGCTAAAAATCTAGAGAATGAGAAGTGTCTAAGTAGACAATTCCTTCAAATATAATATCTTCAATAACCCCTCTCATGATGTCCTTAAATAATATGGAATCCTTGCCAAACCCTAAACCATCTCAATGATTTAGCTACATTCACATGATTAGCCTGCAACTAAAACTGCATTGTGCATGTAGGTGGTTCAATGTATCTAGACAGCGTTTTTGATTTGGTCTAGTTGACCCAGTCAAATGAATTAATCCCTTTCACACATAAGGGTGTTTTGCTAAGGCGGCCCAGGTTTAGCCTTGTTCACATGGGCATTGATTTATTTTTCTGTTTTAGGAGTTTAATTTATCCTCCTTTACAATTTTATTCTTGCAACAATAAAATGAAAACAAAATAGTATATTCCTATTAGCTTGGGCTAATTAGGAATATTACAAATTTTCACTAATAAATTAAATTTTATATACCAAATAGTGCTTAGATAAGTTTAGTTGATGATGCTCATGCATGTTTAGACATAATCAACTTGGCATCAAGTGATGTGTTTAGTGACTAAAAAACTATTTTTTTCCTAGTGGGGTTGGACTCTCTTCCTAACTAGAATCCCTCAGCTTGGACATTTACCCCACCTTGGATGGTTGTTAGATATTTGAGTATTCCCTTTAGTCTAGATCTTTTTCCAATATCAATGTAGAATTGGTAACTTTAACAACTACAAATGAAACTTCATGTTTAGCATCATCGGGACCTTCCCTTTATGAGGAGGTTGACCATGGTTTCAAAATCCTACTATACTTGCAAATATATTATGTGTCTTGTTGGTTGTAGAGCAGATTTTGAGATTGTAACCATGGTCTCAATCAAACAAAAGGTTCTTCCATTGGCCCTTTGGGATGTGTTACTATCCCCAAGGATGTCAAGGGGCTTGGTTTGATCAATATTCCCACTCAAGTGTCTATTTTGGGCACCATATAAGTGTCAAGGGGTATTAAGGGTGATGCTCCATGGCAGGTTATGTTTTGACATTTAGGACGTCAACAAGTAGGGAAAGTGCAGGGGGATTTTTCTTTGTGTGATATCATCTCCTTCATCCTCCCCCTATTTATGATAGTAGCACTGGACAGGTACTTCCAAACATATTTTAGTGTCTAGACATGTGATTGGATGAAAACGGAATTTCATCCAAGTGTATATGGTCTAAAATCTGCAGTGCAACAGAGTGAAATTTGGGTCAAAAGGGGATTGTCATAAGATCTAACCAGCGATTTAACCAAGTTAAGGGACTACTCCAACCAAAAATTGAAACTCCAATAAGAAAGGGTTTTCACAAGCTCTTCTTAACATCAAACAAGTTTGGAGGCGACACAGTTAGACAGTGAGCTATTAATTAGTATATTACCAACTAAACTTCGATAGTGCTAGTGTGGGTTACAGTTGGAATATTGATCTATTGAATATTGACATTACAATCAGAATTATATCAAAAGGAGATTGTCATAAGATCTAACAAGCGATTTGACCAGGTTAAGAGACTACTCCAACCACAAATTGAAACTCCACTAAGAAAGGGTTGTCACAAGATCTTCCTAATAGCAAACAGGTTTTGAGGCAACACAATTAGACAGTAAGCTGTTAATTATTATATTACCAACTAAACTTGGATAATTTTAGTGTGGGTTATAGTTGGAATACTGATCTATTGAATATTTACATTACAGTCAGAATTATATTGGTGGATTATTGGTTGTATAGGTCTATTGTCCATTAGGCAGTTAGCCCTGACTTGTGGTGGTTTGCTGAAGAAACATATGACTGTTAAATATCTCTTATATCATTAGTGAATTATATAGAAGAGTACTTACCATTATATGAGTTGATAAATGTTCACTATTGTTATGATTCTTTTCATGATTGGAAAATCCTAGATAAGGATTGAACCCCAAGGCCAAAAATTACCTAGGGACATTGCATACTTCCATTAGAGAAATAGTAAAAATTGCATTTCAATCTACTTGGATCATAAGCTATAACCAAAAATGTTTTATTTTCAAATCCATGAGAGGTTGGGGTAGGATGATGACCCGCAAAAGGCATAAAGGAGTTGCAGCAAGGTAGACTTCAATAGGTGTGAGTTACTATTGAAGCGGATCTCCATAATGTCTCCCTCTATGGCGAGGATGCATGGTATGACATAATCGTTCAGAGGGAGGTGAAGCAGAGGGGAATATATTTCCAAGGGTGCCTGAGTTTGTTTCAGGCTGCAGTGGATTCATAAGGGATAAGAGGGCTCAAAATTCTATTTTGAATTTTTGAAAAGAAAAGTGGCAATGAATAGGATCTTGCATTACTCCATGCAAATGGTTTTTTTTTTGGCACTCCAATTGACATTATGTTCAAATTAAAATTTCAAATATTTTTCTCCTTATACTAAGATGGATCATGTACTGGCTACAAGAAATTCTTATTGTAGTGTCAATCCTCATAAGGTTTTTATTAGTGACTAGAGCAGGTTGAAGAACGATGACTTCTCAAAAGAGGAGGATTTTGCAGTACTTAGCTACATGAAGAATGGAAAGTCTCTGGGTATAGAATCTAGATCGTATTCTGTGTGAATTTTACAAGGCCATGAGCCATGATTAGTGACAATTTTTTTCATTTGGAAAACACGTTCCCAAAAAAGCAGACACAAACACAATTGGTGATTTCCATCCAATTACATTGCTTAGTGTGGCACACAGGATCATGGCTAAAACAGAGACTCTAAGGATCTAGGAAATGCCATGGAAGGTTGTCTAACAATCATTGGACTTTATTAATCATTTTTAAATCACTAAAATGGTACATAAATTATCAATCCAAGGTGTCTTTTATTTCAATGATAGTCGCATTTTCTGTGCCTATACATCAAACCAGAAGAAAATTCAAATAAAGGAAACTATTGTTGAATTAAATGCTGGAAGGAATCACTCATGCAGAAATAAAAATATCTACAAGAATGTAATCATACCTCAATTAATCTGTACCTAGCAAGCCACACAACAATTACCTAGATGGTATCTCTAATCACATATGTGTAACAACATATATAATATTGAAATTGAAGCAGATCTACTCAAAGTGAGAACAAAAGCAACAACAATTCCACTGATACATAAAACAAATAAGAAATATGTACAACTACCTTAACCACTGCAATCCCTACAAAATAGGAGGGCCCTTCCTCCCTAGCAGGGTGTAGGAAAAGAAAGAACTTAAATGGAAACTAAACCAGATAATACATTTAACAACAACAACAAGATAACTTGTATTAATGTGACCAAAATTACAAAGCCAAAGTAATAATGTTCTTCGCTAACCTTTCAACCTCCAGGGTCGAGAATTATATAGTGGTTACATCTTCAGAAAAATGAGGGATAGATCAGTCATGAGAATCTTATGATTTTCATGCTAATCAAAATAGAATACATATAGTTACAACCACTTCTTAATAAAAAGAATGACTGCAAGAATATAGATTACAATCAAAATCGCGTAGAGGTTGTTATCCTAAAATTCAATACGTAATGACTCCTACGGCTATTGTGGAAAATCACAACTGTAACGTAACAGAAATAGAGCACAGGTCGGCATCAGAAGTTGAATATATCCAGTTAGCAGTACAGTTGTAACAACAGTTCATCTAGCGGGTCTGTAACAATATCATGATGTAACAATGTCGTGGCGTAACAACTCACTATAACAACACACCTTTAACTGCTCATGTACGCCTCATGCTCTAGATCTTTTGAACTAAAATATAACATCTGGAAGGACAACAAAATAGCAAAGCACTTCTCCAGCATTCATCCTTAGTTATTCATAAAAAACACACGATACATCATGATAATCGATGAAATGGAAAGATAATGAAAATAAGGTGAAACAACACTGTTTAAGATAGAAAGATATGAAAAAGATTCAAATATATCCCCAATGGTTGTAGTCACAAGGTAAAATGGGGGAAACAAATGCAGGAAATAAGTACAAAACTGGCACCCAACATCTCGCCCCAGTTGAAGCACTTGCATGTCCTCATGCAAAATCTCATCTCCCATGAGAATATCTCTGGTACAGGTCAGTGAGGTCATAAGCATCAGTTGGATATTCATATGTAGACCTGTACCCTTGAGTAGTCATCAGCTGTAGTACCCAAGACTTTGATTCATAATTTCTCACTTCATAATAACTTTGGTATTCCTCTATTAGCAGCCATATAAAAGGGAACTTTAACCTTAACCCAAGCCAGGAAGAGCTAAGGGTTTGTATCATATGTGCATATGCTAGTACATGTGTAACAACTACCACAAAGTTCTGAAATGAAAATGGGTCCCCCTTCTGCAGCTCAACACTGCTGGCTTATGTGCATTTCAAGCACCTAGTCAAGGCTCGACTCTTCATTACTGAGAATTATTAAGGCAGAAGTTCACAATCATTCTTCTATAAGTTGCAGCAGGTTCCCTTATCCCTTGAGTGCTCAAAATTCTCCTAAATTCTTGTCTTAACTCAGCGGCCCATCTTGGTTCTTCTCGGATCCATGATCTATTCTTTTCTTCATTGGAATCCATAGGCTTGGTGAACAAATGCCACTCAATCTGATTCTTCATGAATGACACAAAGTCTCGCAATTGAAAATCCCCCACATAGGAGAATATAGTCATTACCATTTTCATACTTACGTGCTCGCAAATGATATTGTGCAAGAATAAATCACATAGCAGGCTTTTTTTCGTCAAAATTGAAAGCACGAAAGACATCTAAGAATGTGCGAGTGGAAGAACACAGATAGGGCCTGTTCTCCATAATGACTTTTATATGAAACATGAAATAGCATTCCCATAGAAAAATGGGGTAGGATGGGGAAGGTCGTCTGCACCCCAACAGATTGAGGGCAAGGTCATGGAGTCTTCGATTATCCATAGTTATATCATGAACCTATTGTTGTAACAACAGCAGTTGTTCCTCTTTCTTCTTTACGGCTTCCTTCCTCTTATGGTCATCCCAACCTTTCTTCAACTCTTCTTTCATCCATTTTTCTTGTAAATTGCTTATATTATTCTATGTTCTTTCAACGAAATCACCCCTTCCCGAAGGGAGATTGCTTCTTGTTTCCACTTCTACAATTCGGAAATTAACAATATTTTCTCAGAACTCCATCCCGCGATGGGACCCAGCATTCCTCTGCATTCAATATCAACATCAATAATGGGTGTAACAACCTTTGTTGAATGGGTATACTCCACCTCTGTTGTTGGTTCTTTTGTAATAAAAACTTCATCAGTGGATTCTTGTGTATCATCCCCTTCATTTTTTCCTAGAGTAACCTCTGTTTCCATTGTTGTTTCTTTTGTAACAACAGTGGCCTCCACAGGTTATTGTGTATCAGCCTCTAGGTTAATTACTACAGGAGGCTCTGCTTTAACTGTCGGTTCTTGTGTAACAGCAGTATCCTTAGAAGGTTCTTGTGTAATAGCCTCTTGAAGTTATGTTTTTGTTTCCATTGGGCTATTGTTTTCCCCATAGACATTTTCTACCAAAGCATGGGTAGAAAAAATGGATATCTACTTTTAGTTGAACAAATTCCCGGAGATGGAAGCTTTCAAGATTGCAACACTGCACTTTGAAGGTGAAGCACACAACTGGTGGTTCCATGGGTTGTCTACATTGGGTCATGCAAATGTGACTACCTATTTTGACTTCACTAGAAGACTGGTCGAAAGGTTTGACAGAAATGAACCAGAAGCACCTTTCATGAGCCTTGCAAAGTTGATGCAGTTAGGTAATATAGAGTCTTGTATCTCTGAATTTCTGAGATTATCTATTGTGGTACCTAATTTGTCTACATCAAGGAGCGTGTACATGTTCATCGATGGCTTGGATGAACCTCTGCATGGGTTGGTTAAATCTACCAAGCCCACTACCTTTCATGATGCCATTGAGAGGGCTAGATACCTTCAAGATGCGTTGCTAAAAGTAAAGGAAAATTTTCAGAACAAGCCCTCTTTTCCTTCTAAAGGAAAGGAAGAGAAAGTTGCTCCTTCAAAGGAGAGCTCATACAATAAGCCTCTTGATGATGAAGTCCAGAGAGATCTAAGAAAGAGGAAGCTATGCTTCACTTTCCAAGAACCATGGGTACCTGGACATACATGTTCTGCTGGTAAAGCACATTATATAAAGGTCTTCTCAGATCTTGAAGAAGATGAAGATGATAAGCAAAGGAGGGGTCACAGCACTAACAATGTTGGAGGATATCAGGAGATGGGAATGGAGAATTTTCTCCTATTGAAGGAACTCTTGCATCCTTGAGGGGAGTACCTAATTACTTGACCTTAAGAGTTCAAGGTTCAATCATGAATCAGAGGGTTTCTGTATTGATTGACAGTGGGGCTACCCACAACTTCATTGATGCCCATCTCGTGCAAAGGAGGGCAATACCCACTAATACTTTTGAGGGATTCTCTGTTTTGGTCCCGGGAGATAGAAAAATGAAATGCATGCATTATGTCCCATCACTTTCAGTCACCATGGGATCCTACACTTTGGTGGATCACTTCTTTGTAGTTGACATACCAGACACCAATGTTATTTTGGGTGTTCAATGGTTGATTACATTGGGGAAGGTCACCACTGATTGAGAGGCTTTGCAAATGGAATGGGTGGACAAGAAGAGAGGTGCACCTCAAATGATCAAAGGCATGCATACTTACCCCTCACACAACACTTCCATACAAAAAATAGAGATGTATTTGCACAGTGGAAGCAAGGACCTCACTGTCCCTTCTATTATGTTCATAATATTCCTACAAGGGACACTCTTATCTAATGGAAAACCACCTAGGAGGCCACCTGATTTAGTTTTAGTGAGAGATATCTCACTACTTGATGCTCCAAAATCAGATCCAAGAAGGATGGGAGCATTATAAGACATATCTATAGCGCTGGAAGGCTTGGGCAAGCACAAGAAGGAAGGAGATTTTCTTCTCTCATCATCATCACCCACCTTCATTTCTAATTCTACGCTGTTGGAGGAGAAGAAGGGAAGGTATGTCCTTCCTACTTATACCTTTGGCATAAGAGATTTAAAAGAGGAGATCTACAATATGACAGGCATTCCTATCGATGCATCATCAGTTTTGTCATTGTTGGGGACTGTAGATCTATATTGGAAATCCCAGTTGTTGGTGGATTATTCCAAAGATCTTCACACTTTCATGATGCTTGATGACCAACTGCATGAAGGGGGCTATCTATTACATGAGGGATTCATCTATCATCATGATAGGATATTATTACCTAGAGCCTCCAAGCTCAAGGAGAAGATGCTACAAAGGGCCTACAAAGAGTTCTATTTCAGCCCTACCTATTCTATGAAGATCTACAACACTATCATGAAATGCTTTGAATGGGAAGGCTTTGGAGGGGATCTACATCAGAATTTTTTAGAATGCAAGAACTATGTGGAGTTGGGGTAGCCAAAGGACTCTATGCAAGAGTCATTTTAGCCATTTCTTCCTTCTCTTGAAAGGGGAGAAAAACATATCCACAATTCCATATGGAGGAGAGACTTTGTTGGTGAAAAATCTGATCATGTAATGCAAGTTTCATTTTCTTATTTCACATATTCTTTCACCATTTTTATGCAGGCCATGACTCCAAAGAGGAGTTTTGTATCATTTAAATCTCATGGAAAACATGGGGCCACTAAAATTTCTGAATTTGGCCACTCCCTTGTTGTGCAAAGGGATATTTTCTTTCATGATGGGTGCTTCCCAAAGGCACCAAAAATATCTCACGTTTTCAGCCATGGTGAGATGACTTGTGCAGCAAGTAAGTGGTGGGGAAACCACTTACCATACCTTGATCTAATGTACGCAGCAGATTCACTGCACTGGTACCATATGTGGGACTATGACCCACCTCCTCATGCTCAAATTTCTGTTTGTGTAAATGTGATTATGCTTCCATACTTGGATGATATAGTTGTGCTTTTTATGGGATTGTATGGAGGGAGGATGGGAAGTTTGTATGTACCACATAGGATGGAAACTCTTTATGTACCTCATGTGACATGTTTTAGAGAGAGCATTTCTCCAACCATGTTTGTTTCCGTTGAGTTTTTTACTCCTTGTGGGATGGATTATGTACATCTCATGATGACTTTGGAGGAACAATTCATGGAGGCTTGGATTGGTGAACACCTAGCTCATGAGGAGAGCTTGATATTTGATGGTGTCACCAATGGAGGAGAAGAAATGTTGCAGCACTCACCCTATCAGTTGCTTGAGGACAAGCAACATTTTGGAGGGGAGGACTGTAATGTTCCCAATTAGCCCAAGATAATGGGAATATACAATTTTCCTTCAATTTTATGATTCATGAATAAAATTGTAAAGGAGGATCAATAAAACTCCTAATCAAAAAAATAAATCAATTCCACAGGTGAACATAGCTAAATCTGGGCTATTTACATAAGCACACTTAGGTGTGAAAGAGACTGGATCACTTGACCAAGTCAACCAGGAAAAAATCAACAGCGTTTTCTTGGTACAGTGAATCTCCGAGATGCACAGTGCATTTTTAGTTGGAGGCTACACATGTGAATGGAGCTAAATCATTGAGATGGTTTAGGGGTTGAAAAGACTTTCATCCTATAAAAGGAAGAGGAGAACAGTAGAAGAAGTTTGTTGATTGAGTATACTTCTAAATATATTGTCTGTTTAGACATATATCATTCTTTGTTGTTTAGCTGAGGATAGTGTTGTTTCACACTAGGGTGTTACTGTTTGGGAATCCCACCTCTTCCATTAAGTAGCTCTTGGAGGAGTCTTGTTGATACTGTCCACTATCAGGAAATTGTCCAAGCTCATCTTCCAATTACAACGCAGATCCTGTTGAGGGTTTTGTTGTCCTTGTAAGTTATAGTAAGTGGAGGCTAGATCTACTCAGATATAGGGCAATCTAGTGCCTCTTTTTCTCAGAGAAACTTCGTTATTTTCCTGCAGTATTGTTATATATTGTTGCAGCCCCATTCTTGGGTGTTTTCCATCCATGCTAGGTATGGGAGGTTTGTTTACCTCACCTATTTTGATTTGTTTTTTCTCTCCTCTTGGATTTAGATGCTAGATCTCCAGACATAAGGGATCCAAGAGCTGCAAACTCATTTCAGTGCACATACTTCTGAAAAATGTGTTATTCTAGCAGGTATTGCTGAATCTTCCCTTTTGGGATATTACATTGGTATCAGAGCGATCATCTAGGCACAACCTGTGATTTTCTTTCTTAAAGAGCCAATATGTCTACAAAATAATATGAGCCTCTCACTGATAGAGAGAACAGGTACCTGAGGAGAAGGCAGAAGAAATTTTATTACACCAATGATGATAAAGACGAGGGAAAATCCCCTGAATCTGGAAATGATGAAGATGGGAAGGAGTTTGCAAAAACCCTTCTGAAAACCATGCAAGATCTTTCTATAGAAATAAAAGAGATGATATTGGACAGGATCAAGGAATCTCCTAGGATATTTCATCCTAGAGAAAGCATTGGCATGTCTCACCACTATAATGATCAACCAGTGAACCAGCCACAAGCTCCACAACTCTCTACCATGCCTACTTTTTTGGCAGTGGAAAATGAAGGGCTCATGAGCAAGAATCCCTTGAAGACTACTTTGAAGAATATGAGTCTCAAAATTAGAGATTCAACGACCAGTTGAGTTTTCAAGAGTTTTTTCACCTCAAGGACAAAATAAGACCAAGGCATCAGCATAGAGATGGCGGATTCACTCAAAATCATGATCGACATCGCTCTATGGGCAAATTCTTTTTACCCAAGTTTGATGGTTCATCCACTTGTTCTACCAAAGCATGGGTAGAAAAATTGGATATCTACTTTCAGTTGAACAAATTCCCTGAGATGGAAGCTTTCAAGATTGCAACACTGCACTTTGAAGGTGAAGCGCACAATTGGTGGTTCCATGGGTTGTCTACATTGGGTCATGCGAATGTGACTACCTATTCTGAGTTCACTAGAATATTGGTGGAAAGGTTTGACATAAATGAACCAGAAGCACCTTTCATGAGCCTTGCAAAGTTGATGCAGTCAGGTAATATAGAGTCATATATCTCTGAATTTCTGAGATTATCTATTGTGGTACCTAATTTGTCTACAGCAAGGAGGGTGTACATGTTCATCGATGGCTTGGATGAACCTCTGCATGGGTTGGTTAAATCTACCAAGCCCACTACCTTTCATGATGCCATTGAGAGGGCTAGATACCTTCAAGATGCGTTGCTAAAAGTAAAGGAAAATTTTCAGAACAAGCCCTCTTTTCCTTCTAAAGGAAAGGAAGAGAAAGTTGCTCCTTCAAAGGAGAGCTCATACAAGAAGCCTCTTGATGATGAAGTCTAGAGAGATCTAAGAAAGAGGAAGCTATGCTTCACTTTCCAAGAACCATGGGTACCTGGACATACATGTTCTTCTGGTAAAGCACATTATATAAAGGTCTTCTCAAATCTTGAAGAAGATGAATATGATGAGCAAAGGAGGGGTCACATCACTAACAATGTTGGAGGATATCCAACACCATCAGGAGATGGGAATGGAGAATTTTCTCCTATTGAAGGAACTCTTGCATCCTTGAGGGGAGTACCTAATTACTTGACCTTAAGATTTAAAGGGTCAATCATGAATCAGAGGGTTTCTGTATTGATTGACAGTGGGGCTACCCACAACTTCATTGATGCCCATCTCGTGCAAAGGAGGGCAATACCCACTGATACTTTTGAGGGATTCTCTGTTTTGGTCCCGGGAGATAGAAAAATGCAATGCATGCATTATGTCCCATCACTTTCAGTCACCATGGGATCCTACACTTTGGTGGATCACTTCTTTGTAGTTGACATACCAGACACCAATGTTATTTTGGGTGTTCAATGGTTGATTACATTGGGGAAGGTCACCACTGATTGGGAGGCTTTGCAAATGGAATGGGTGGACAAGAAGAGAGGTGATCCTCAAATGATCAAAGGCATGCATACTTACCCCTCACACAACACTTCCATACAAAAAATAGAGATGTATTTTCACAGTGGAAGCAAGGACCTCACTGTCCCTTCTATTATGTTCATGAGATTCCTACAAGGGACACTCTTATCTAGTGGAAAACCACCTAGGAGGCCACTTGATTTAGTTTTAGTGAGAGATATCTCACTACTTGATGCTCCAAAATCATATCCAAGAAGGATGGGAGCATTATAAGACATAGCTATAGCGCTGGAAGGCTTGGGCAAGCACAAGAAGGAAGGAGATTTTCTTCTCTCATCATCATCACCCACCTTCATTTCTGATTCTATGTTGTTGGAGGAGAAGAAGGGAAGGTATGTCCTTCCTACTTATACCTTTGGCATAAGATATTTCAAAAAGGAGATCTGCAACATGACAGGCATTCCTATCGATGCATCATCAGTGCCGTCATTTTTGGGGAGTGTAGATCTATATTGAAAATCCCAGTTGTTGGTGGATTATTCCAAAGATCTTCACACTTTCATGATGCTTGATGACCAGCTGCATGAAGGGGGATATCTATTACATGAGGGAGTCATCTATCATCATGATAGGATATTCTTACCTAGAGCCTCCAAGCTCAAGGAGAAGATGCTACAAAGGGCCTACAAAGAGTTCTATTTCAGCCCTACCTATTCTATGAAGATCTACAACACTATCATGAAATGCTTTGAATGGGAAGGCTTTGGAGGGGAGATACATCAACATTTTTTAGAATGAAAGAACTATGTGGAGTTGGGGTAGCCAAAGGACTCTATGAAAGAGTCATTTTAGCCATTTCTTCCTTCTCTTGAAAGGGGAGAAAAACATATCCACAATTCCATATGGAGGAGAGACATTGTTGGTGAAAAATCTGATCATGTAATGCAAGTTTCATTTTCTGATTTCACATATTCTTTCACCATGTTTATGCAGGCCATGACTCCAAAGAGGATTTTTGTATCATGTAAATCTCATGGAAAACATGGGGCCACTAAAATTTCTGAATTTTTCCACTCCCTTGTTGTGCAAAGGGAGATTTTCTTTCATGATGGGTGCTTCCCAAAGGCACCAAAAATATCTCACATTTTCAACCAAGGTGAGATGACTTGTGTAGCAAGTGGTGGGGAAACCATTTACCATACCTTGATCTAATGTAGGCAGCAGATTCACTGCGTTGGTACCATATGTGGGACTATGACCCACCTCCTCATGCTCAAATTTCTGTTTGTGTAAATGTAATTATTCTTCCATACTTGGATGATATAGTTGTGTTTTTTATGGGACTGTATGGAGGGAGGATGGGAAGTTTGTATGTACCACATAGGATGGAAACTCTTTATGTACCTCATGCGACATGTTTTAGAGAGAGAATTTCTCCAACCATGTTTGTTTCCGTTGAGTTTTTTACTCCTTGTGGGATGGATTATGTACATCTCATGATGACTTTGGAGGAACAATTCATGGAGGCTTGGATTGGTGAAAACCTAGCTTATGAGGAGAGCTTGATATTTGATGGTGTCACCAATGGAGGAGAAGAAATGTTGCAGCACTCACCTCATCAGTTTCTTGAGGACAAGCAACATTTTGGAGGGGAGGACTGTAATGTTCCCAATTAGCCCAAGATAATGGGAATATACAATTTTCCTTCAATTTTATGATTCATGAATAAAATTGTAAAGGAGGATCAATAAAACTCCTAATCAGAAAAATAAATCAATTCCACATGTGAACATAGCCAAATCTGGGCTATTTACATAAGCACACTTAGGTGTGAAAGAGACTGGATCACTTGACCAAGTCAACCAGGAACAAATCAACAGCGTTGTCTTGATACAGTGAATCTCCGAGATGCACGGTGCATTTTTAGTTGGAGGCTACACATGTGAATGGAGCTAAATCATTGAGATGGTTTAGGGGTTCACAAGACTTTCATCCTATAAAAGGAAGAGGAGAACAGTAGAAGAAGGTTGTTTATTGAGTATATTTCTAAATATATTTTCTGTTTAGACATATATCATTCTATGTTGTTTAGCTGAGGATAGTGTTGTTTCACACTAGGGTGTTCCTGTTTGGGAATCCCACCTCTTCCATTAAGTAGCTCTTGGAGGAGTCTTGTTAATATTGTCCACTATCAGGTAATTGGCCAAGCTCATCTTCCAATTACAACGCAGATCTTGTTGAGGGTTTGGTTTTCCTTGTAAGTTATAGCAAGTGGAGGCTAGATCTACTCAGATATAGGCCAATCTAGTGCCTCTTTTTAGTGGGAAAGCCATCTATCCCCTTGAAAAGAGATTATTAGATCTTTGGAGCTGAATTTTCTGATCTTGGCATCAGGCCAAACCAGTGCTAGAGCCTACAGTGCATTTTACCTTCCAGGACTTCGTTATTTGCAAGTGTACAATTGCAGGGTGTTTTGACACACATTTGGAGGAGAGATCTCTAGTGTTGGCGTTCTGCCCTTCACTATGGTGATCCATGGATTATACTTATGATACATGTTCTGTTCAAATTTTATCTACTTCTATTGTAATTTACTTCAGAAATTCTGAATACTACTACAGATCTGCAACTTTAGATCTCAGATCTACTCTTTTTGTCTCATGTTTTGCTCAAAACCCCAAGGGGAATTTGTAAAGTAGCTCTTCTAGTGTACATATCTGATATGGATCTAATATTTTGTACACGGATCTGCTCTAGATCTGGAGTGTAATATACAGCTACTGTAGCTCTTAAAAATAACGTTTTCAAGCTATTTTTCAGTCAATACATGTCTTGTAGCCCCTCTTTTTGAGGAATTTCTTCTATTATTGTCTTCTACATTCTGTTATACATTGTATGGGCCTCAATATGGATCTGATTTATTGTTGTATATATGAATGTTGAGATTTTTTATTGGTCTTCTGTTGTTTCTCAGAAAAACTGCGTTATCTTCCTGCTGTATTGTCGCATATTGTTGCAGCCCCATTCTTGGGTGTTTTCCATCCATACTAGGTGTGGGAGATTTTTTTACCTCACCTAGTTTGAATTGTTTCTGCTCTCCTCTTGGATTTAGATGCTAGATCTCTAGATCTAAGGGATCCAAGAGCTGCAAACTCATTTCAGTGCACATACTTCTGAAAAATTGGTTATTCTAGCAGGTATTGTTGAATCTTCCCTTTTGAGGATATTACAGATGTAATAAATGGCATAAGGTTTATCTTACTCTAGCTGCCCCAAAATAACACCCACATCTATGTCAGATGCATCCGTAGCGATATGGAATGGAAATATCCAGTTTGTTCCTCATAAAATAGGTGATGTTGTTACACAGTTTTTTAACTTCAGAAAGGCTTGCTCACACTTTCCTGTCCACTCAAATTATGCATCTTTCATGAGCAAAGAAAACAAAGGAGATGAAATCTTTGAAACATTTTCTATAAATCTCCTGTAGTACCCTACATGTCCCAAAAAACTATGTACCTCTTTTAGAGTTTTAGGATTTGGAATTTTCAAGATTACCTCAATTTTTGCAGGATCTACCTTGATTCCATCTGCTAAAATTAAATGTCCCAGCACCACAATTCCCTCGGTCATCATCATGTAGCATTTCTCCATGCTCAAAGCAACATTATTTTTAGCGCATTTTCCAAATTAACTAATTATGTCTCAAAGGCATCCCCGTAGGGTGTAAATTCATCCATAAATATTTCAAGACAGTCATTCAAGAGATCAGAAAAATACCCAATATTACCCTTTGAAAAGTTGTTGGCGCATTACAGATTCCAAAAGGAAGGACTCTGTATGCAAAAATACCCCATGGGAAATTGAAGGTTGTCTTATCTTGGTCTTTCGAGACAATCTGTATTTGATTATAGCCACTGAACTCATCTAGGAATGAAAATATATTTTTCCCAGAGAGAGTATTTAGGACCTGTTCAATGAATGGTAAAGGGAAATGGTCCTTTTGAGTGGCCTTGTTAGGCTCTCTATAGTCTACACAGACTCTCCAATTTCCATTCTTTTTCAGAACTATGACAAGCGGAGACACCCATTAGCTGTCAGAAATGGGGTAGATGAAATTAGCATTAAGGAGTTTCTGCAATTCCTCTTTCACTATCTCCTTAAGTGTGGGATTCATTTGGCGCTACAGTTGTCTAACTTCTTTGCAGTCCTCTTTAAGGTAAATTCAATGAGTGCATAGGTTAGGGTGGATTCCTTTCATATCAATATATTCCCATGCAAATGAATTCTTATATTTCTGTAACAGTTGTATCAAAAATCTATTTTGTTCAGCAGTAAAGTTAGGATTAATGTTTAAATATTTCCCAGGTTCAATTTCAATAGGACTACCGGCAGTATGCAGAGTAGTTTTCAGATGTTTAATAATTGCATCATGTACCTCATCATCTTCCCCTGGATATTTAATGGAGGAAACATAGAGTGAATTTCTATTGAAACCATTAATGATATCATCCTATGTTTCATCCTTAAAGTATTGTGCTTTTCCAAGTGTGACTTAGAGGTAGGGAAAGATCAAATTTAGGTTCAAATTCATCCCACCAAGGACTATTCAAATCCATATGAGGTTTTCCTGGGGGGAAAAGGTTCAAGTTCTGAGTGGCCCGTCCATCTGAGATCACCATAGATTTGGACCTACATCTGATGTATGTGTCTGCAGTGGCTAGCCATGGTCTTCCCAAGATTAAAGGATGAACCCCCCCCCCCCCCCCAAGGTTGGATTTGGTTTGTAAAATGAGAAAATCAGACGGATAATTCTAAGAAGCCACAGTGATCAACACATCTTCTATCATTCCCTTGGGCTTGACACGGGACCTATATTCTAATTCAAGCATAGTGGTTGTAGGTATAATTTCATGAAGTCATAGGGAGATAAAGAGATATTTGGTAATTACATTAATAGATGCCCCCGAATAAATCAAAGTGTTGTTTATGGGTTGGTCATCAATATGGATAGTCACTGTACGATTCCTTGGGTCATTATACTTAGTCAATAAAGGCTGATAAATCATAAGTTCGGACAATTTCCCCATAACATGGATAGCATCAGGGTCTTTCAATTTTCTTCCAGGCTTTTTGACACACATATCCCTCACTATTTTAGCATAGATAGGTACTCCTTTAGAGCTTGTAATAGCAAAATCCGCACATACAAATTTTCAATTCCTTGAGGAACTCAAATTTAGTTTGTGAGGCTAGCCCAGTTTCAATTAATCGTTGAGGGTATGGAGGATTCTAAACCTTAAAAACTGAGTCAGTTGTCACAGATGCACCAGCCTTGCTCAGGTTTTTTGATGTAAAAAAAATATACCTTCCCGAGTTGGCTTCTATAGGTGTAACAATAGGTTTTATACCAGCTGTTACATGTATAACAATTGTCTCATAATCAAATTTATCCTTTCTAGGTGACTCGCAATCTTCTTCGGTAATAATGGGAATATGTTTAGGTCTGATTACTTTTCCCGATCAAAGTTGAATCTCGTTGAGTCCAATAGGAGTAATAAGATAAGTCTAGAAGGCAACCGGAATGTCTATACTCTGAGCCACCTTATTATTCGGATTGGGGTTAGGTTTCATAGGTAATTGGGGTCGAACAGAAGGTGTAGGATTTTGAAGAGAAGGCAGCTGTAACTGTTGCTGCATTGGTAGTGCAGGGGGTACTAGAACTTGGCCGTTGTCTCTCCAATTCTGGCTCCAAGGATGAGATTTCAAGGGATGATATTACATTGGTGTAGGGGAAGGCCACTGGTTCCATGGGTAAGAAAATTGTGTTGAGGAAGGAGTAGGATACTTCCATGGAAATTGCTGACTATTATAAAAATTATTCCAAGGATTAAAAGAGGAAAAATCTGGAGGCATACCTATAGGTTGTGGCTTCTATGGCCTCTTTGATCCGACGAAGTAGGAATATTGGACATCCTCGCTTGATTCTTGAAGTACAGCCTTCAGTTTGGGTAGTCAGGACATTGATTCGTAGAGTGTGCCTGTTCACAGATATTGCACAGGCTGACACTATTCAGTCCACATTCTCTTTCTAAATGTTTCTTTTTGCATCAAGGACAAAATACTGCTAAGGTTGCTTCAGCTTCTGCTTGTGCTTTCTTAACTTGTACTGTAGTGATCTGGGTAGAGAGAGTGCTAAGGAGGTCGGTTTCAAAATCCTAAAATAGATTTCCGATCTCTGCTCTAGTTACTCCACTTATGGACCTTTATTATTTAGACTAAAGGGTCCCGAATTGAACTTCTTCCCTTGACTAATCCTCTTGAACTTCGCAGACAGAGCTTCATTATTTCTTCAAGCGGTTCTTGCAATATGTCTCATTTTCCCAATAGATTCAAATGCTCTAGAAAGTCATCTCTTATACCTCTTAGGAATATTGGTTTAATAATTTCTGGGACTAAGTTAATAAACTTGTACCTTTTTAAATTGTAATGGAATCATTCCATATAGTCTTCCAAGATCTCCTCCTTCTGTGCAATTCTGAATATCTCTTCCTTCAAATCCCTGGTTCGACAGTAATCCTGATACTTAAAGAGAAAGGCCTCCCTCATGTCATTCCAGGTTCAAATCCTGCTAGCACCTAGTCTCATGAACCATCTTAATGCTGCTCCTTTCAGAGTAGCAGGAACAAATTTCATCTTCTGGGCGTCTGAAGTGTAGTCATAACCTCTACACAACACATCAAATTCAAACAAAAAGGTTCAGGATCCTCAACAACCATCCCTTGAAAGGACAATAGGGATGATAAAGGATTTTTTTTCATAGGAGCTTCATCCCGTGTTGCCACTATTTGGAATTCAAAAGTAACAGAACTATCTGTCTTGATATTCTCGTCCCCCATGGTTGATCCTTCCTGATGGGATGAACTGACCTCAGAATATGCAGGATATTGACAAATAAATAAAGGATCGGGTTGTTCCAGTACCATCTATTTAAATGCACTACCGGCATCCAAATGATGATCAACTAAATGATGTTCCTCTGGTCCCTGATGCTCCCCACTGGTCTCCCCTTGTCCTTCAATTCTCAGATCCTAATTAATGAATTTCCACTGTTGTTTCAGATCTGGAGTCTTGATATCAGGAGTGGATATGTTGTTCGAAGGGTGGTGAGGCCCAGACATGGAAGGCACCAATGCCTTAGCATTCGATATAGTAGTAGCTTTCTATGATCCTGTATTCCTATTATCTCTATATGAATTAGACTATTCATTTTCTGTTTTTGAGATCAGATCTCCAAAGAATGTTTTTGTTCCCAAGTCTGCACTCTTCTTTTCCTTTTTACGACCCGTTTTTCATGTATTTTGTAGAGTGGGGGGTGTTTGTGGATTTTTATATCTTCCTACTAGCACACATGGACCCTATGTGTATCAATTCATCCTACAAGTGATTCGATTTCTACAATAGTGATCCCACCCAGGTATGTTAGAGCAATGTGCAGGTTCTTACCTCTCGTTTTACTGCCCGGAAATTGTGTCGTTGAAGACACTCTAAAAACACACAGAAACTGCACCTTTAAGTGCCCTTGTGTAGAAATGGTGAGCCCACCCAAGTATGTCAGATAAATGTGCAGGTTCTTACCTCTCATCTTATAGCCCAATAGTTGCAGACTAGGTACACTCTATCATCTAACAAACAACTTTGGTTTATTGGATCGTCACTTCCATCCCCGGAAACGACGCCAAAATGTTGGACTGTATTAATCACTGTAAAATGACTAAAATGTTACACATAAATTAGCAATCCAGGGATGTCTTTTATTTCAATGACATTCACATTATCTGTGCCGATACATCAAACCAAAAGGAAATCCAAATAAAGTAAATCGTTCCTGAATTAAATTTTGGAAGGAATCACCCATCCAAAAATAAAACGATCTACAAGAATGTAATCATGCCTCAATTAATCTGTACCTAGTGTGTTATACAAAAATTACCTGGCTGGTATCTCTAATCACATATGTGTAATGGCATATATAATATTGAAATTGAGGTAGATCTACTCACAGCGAGAACAGCAGCAATAACACTTCCACTGATACATAAAACAAATAAGAAATATGTACAGCTACCTTAACCACTGAAATCCCTGCAAAAGAGGAGGGCCCTTCCTCCCTAGTAGGGCATAGGAAAATAAAGAAATTAAACAGAAACTAAACCAGATAATACATGTAATAGCAGCAACAAGATAGCTTATATTAATGTGGCCAAAATTACAAAGCCAAAGTAATATTTTTCTCCGCTAACAGTGTCGTGGTGTAACAACTCACTGTAACAACACACCTTTAACTACTCCTGTATGCCTCATGCTCTAGATATTTTGCACTAAAATATAATATCTGGAAGGAAAAAAAAATAGCAGAGAACTTCTCCAACATTCATCCTCATTTAGTCATAAAAAAGACATGATACATCATAATAATCGATGAAATGGCAAGATAATGAAAATAAGGTGTAACAACATTGTTTAAGATAGAAAGATAGGAAAAAGAGGCAAAGATAGTCCGAATGGTTGTATCCACAAGGTAAAATGGGGGAGACAAATGTAGGAAATAAGTACAAAACTAGCACCCAACAAGGATAACACAAGTTTTGTGTACAAACAAGTAATCTTAGTACCATGTTTTAAACATGTAAAACCTTCAAATGTGCACAAAAACTAGCCAGCAACCCCTTTTCTTTGAAATTTCATTTGAAAAAGATTTTGACTGAGTGGATTGGAGTTTCATTATTCATATATTGACTCTTTTGGAGTTTGGACCTAGATGTGTGACTATGGATAACACATTTTCCACTAATACATTAGCTTTTATATACCAAATAGTGCTTAGATAAGTTTTGTTAGGTCCCTATATACCAAATAGTGCCTAGATAAGTTCTCATAGGTTCATTTCTAAGGCGTTGATATCTCTTTTCTTCTATTTTTGGAGCTGGTTACACAACATTTGGTATCAAAACTTTGGATTCTAGGGTTTCACTGCTCTAAATAGGTCATCGTGGAATTTTCGCTGTAAATTTTTTTCTACGAAGGTTCAGAATTTGAAATTTTTAGGGTGCGAAGCCGAAATCATGAGGAAACGCGTCAAAAAATTCCAGAGCTTGGTTCGAAATATTTTCGGAGATATGATCTGTGGAAGGTAGTGCTTTTTCAAGCTCCTGAATTTCATCTCAAAGAGGTGATCATGAATTTTCATAACATTTTTTCTACAAAGTTTCAGGAGCTGAAATTTTTAGAGTATGAAGCTAAAATACCGAGGAACATTATCGGCGAAATTTTGAGCTGGTTTGCAAAGGGGTTGGAGATATGATCTGTGGAATGTAGTGCTTTTTCAGGCTCCAGAATTTCATCTCAAAGAGGTGATCGTGGGAAAATATTCATAAATCTCTCTCTGAGCATCGGATTGGAGTGCCGTAAAAAGTGGTCGCAAGTACACGGATTTTAGTTTCTTGGCTATCAATTTCAGATCCGAAGGATGAAACAATAACACGTGGCAAGTCGTATAAGTTCGCTCTACTGAGCCAGTCCAAAATTGGGTCATTGTGGGAGATTGGACATAACTTTGTCTTGAAGAATCCAAACCAAGTCCGACCCGCAAGATTGGAAAGAAACTTCGTAGGATTACTACATGGTAAAATTTCGCATATTGAGGATCTCGCAAGAATAGAGATAAGTTAATTTCAATATCGATTCTCAAAAGCAAGTAAAAGGTGTGTATTTTTTTTCCGAATTGCATAAGTCTTGTTTGAAGAATCAAGTTGAATTGATTCCAAGGGAATATTGTAGAATAGATATCAGTATTGGATTCTAAAATGGCTCCTAAAAATAATTCAACACCCATTAAGCCTTTAGAAATATCTACTATGACTCATGAAGACGAAGAATGGCAACATGACATATCAAAATTACAAGAGCAAGTGCAACAAATTTCGCTCTCGCAAAGAGAAACAAAAATGACATGGAAGTTTTGAAGAAAGGCATGGAATCTAAGATAGATGGCATGGAATCTAAGATTGATGGCATGGAGGCTGGCATGGAATCTAAGATGGATGACATGGAAGATAAGATCGATGAGAAAATGGAAAACATGAAGAATGTTCTAAAAGAAGACCTGGAAGGTTTGACAAAGTTGATACAAGAAATGTTTCCAAATGGTAAAAAGATAGTAGAGGAAACTCATGATGAGAACAAAATAAATGTTAACCGGGATTTCATAAACTTGAATGTTGGCGGGAAGAACCACCATATTCCAAAATGGATATGAGGAATTTTGATGGAAAGGATCGTGTAACATGGATACTAAAGATGGAGCAATATTTTGATCTCCATAATGTGCAAAACACACAAAAGGTACACATTGCAAGGGTACAATAATAACAATATGGGGGTTACAGTGGGTAAAAAAATAACAATATGGTGGTTACATGGGTACAATAATAACAATAAGGGGGTTACACTAACAACAATAAGGGACTATACTAGTAATATAGGGACCTAACATGCCCCTCTCCTTCAAAAAAGTGTTGTCCTAAATGCTTGAGTAGCTCTGGGTGCTTCTGTATAAAATTCTCATCCTCCCATGTAGAATCTTCAGTGGGTAAGTTCTTCCACTTGATGAGATACTATGAAATTGATCGATTTCGTAGCTGTCGAGTTCTTGTTTCCGTGACCTCTTCAAGTTCCAATATGATTTTTCCTTCCTCATCAAGTTCTGGCAATATTGTTTGAACTGGAAGATTTTCACCTATAACCTTCTTTAAGCATGAAACATGGAAAACTGGATGCACTCGCGAAGAAGCAGGAAGCTCCAATTTGTATGCCATAGTACCAATATTTTGCAACATCTTGTAAGGACCATAGTACTTTGGCGATAATTTATTATCCTTCTTAGCTTGCTTGAGGGACATTTGTTTGTATGGTTGTAGCCGTAAAAATACCCAATCTCCTACATTAAAACTTCTCTCGCTGTGATGTTGATCTGCCTGTTGTTTCATTCGATTTTGTGCCAAATTCAGGTTATCCTTTAAGAGTTGGAGAACTTCTTGTTGATGCTCAATGTGATCTTCCAATGCTTGAACCTTCGAATTTTCTCTTAAAGATGATGTGATGGATGGTGGATGATATCCATAAAGTTCCATAAATGGGGTCATTTTTGCTGCATTATGGAAGGAAGTGTTATACCACCATTCAGCGAGAGGTAACCACTTGACCCATTGTGTTTGTTTATCAAATACAAAACAACAAATATATCCTTCCAAAAATTTATTTACTATCTCAGTTTGACCATCAGATTGAGGATGATAAGATGAGCTATGAGCTAATTGAGTACCCAAACAAGAAAATAACTCCGTCCAAAAATTTCCAGTAAAAATGGGATCTCTGTCGCTCACAATAACCCTTGGGTTTCCATGTAGCTTTTGAATTGTGCCCATAAATGTAGTAGCAACTGTACTTGCTTTAAATGGATGAGATAATGCACAAAAGTGTGCATACTTGGTAAGTCTATCAACTACCACCATGATGATACTCTTTCCTTCGGACTTAGGTAAACCTGTGATAAAATCCATTGAAATCTCCTCCCAACGTTGACTTGGAATGGATAAAGGTTGTAGAAGTCCCGGGGTCTTAATTGTCTCCACTTTATTCTGCTGGAAAACCAAACATTCCGCCACAAGCTTTTGAATATCAGATTTAAGGCCATCCCAAAAAAAATCTTTCTTCACCCTGTGGTAAGTTTTTAAAAATCCTGAGTGTCCTCCTAAAGGAGAAGTGTGCAATTCAAAAAGAATATTTTGTTTTAGTTGGGAATTCTTACAAAGATATAAGCGATCTTTGTACCATAAGGAATCATTTTTCCAACTAAATGTATCAGATGTACTAGGATCTTGCCGCAACTTTTGAATGAGTGTCCATACATCTTTGTCCTTCTTCCATTCATCTCTTGCTTCGGTTATCCAATCTGGTTGGATAATAGAAATGGCACAAAGCAATGCTTCCACCTCTTCATTCTTTCTTGAGAGTGCATCTGCAACAACATTTAGCTTCCTTTTTTTGTAGATTATTTCAAAGTCATAACCCAACATCTTTGTGACCCATTTTTGTTGCTCTTCTGAAGATAGTCTTTGTTCCAAAAAGTGTTTAAGACTATCATGATCAGTTTTTACCTTGAAATGTCTTCCCATTAGTTAAGTTCTCCATTTCTTTAGTGCATGCAGTATTGCTAACATTTCCTTCTCATAAATAGGTTTCTGTAAATACTTTCCTTTGATTGGACGACTTTCAAAAGAAATGGGTCTTCCTTCTTGCATTAAAACAACACCAATTCCATTTCTTAAGGCATCACATTCCACAATAAAGGTTTTTGTGAAGTCTGGCATAGCTAAGATCGGTGCTAGGCACATTGCCTCTTTAAGATGTTCAAAGGCCTTAGTTGCTTTAGGAGTCCATGAAAATGCATCTTTCTTCAATAATGTTGTTAGAGGTGCTGCTATTCTCCCATAATTCTTAACAAAATTTCGATAATACCCTGTTAACCTGAGAAATCCTCGCAACTGCTTTATGGTTGTGGGGACTTTCCATTCCTTAATGGCTTTAATTTTGTTAGGGTCTACCTTAACACCCTCGTGAGATACAATATGACCCAAAAATTCCACCTCTTGTACTCCAAAGAAACATTTGGATGTTTTTGCATATAATTGTTTCTCCTCCAATAGTTTGAGCACCCTGTCAACATGTTGAACATGATCCTTCCAATACATGTTGTAGATTAGTATATCATCAAAAAATACTAGCACAAATTTTCTAAGGAAGGGTTTGAAAATGGAATTCATCAACCCTTGAAATGTAGAAGGTGCATTGGTAAGGCCAAAAAGGCATGACCAAAAATTCATAATGACCCTCATGAGTTCGAAATGCTGTTTTTGGAATATCTTCAGTCTTCATTCTAATTTGATGATATCCTGAACGAAGATCCAACTTGGTAAAATAAATTGCTTCATGTAATTCATCCAATAATTCATCAATCACAGGAATGGGAAATTTGTCTTTAATGGTGAGCTTATTGAGCTCCCTATAATTCGGACACATTCGCCATGATCCATCCATTTTGTGTACCAAAACTATAGGAGCATAGAAAGAACTTTGACTAGGTTGAATTATACCCGCCTCTAACATTTCTGCAATCATACGTTCAATTTCGCTCTTTTGGAAGTAAGGATATCTATAAGGCCTGATGTTTGGAGGAACACTTCCCGGAATCAAATGAATAGCATGATCATGATCACGAATAGGTGGGAGTCCTTTAGGAGTTTCAAACACCTTGGAATGATTGTCCAAGACTTGTTGGAGATCTGCAGAAATAGATGATTTTGATGTTGGAGCTTCTAGTGAGCATAATTGTGCAATTACGCCTCATTGTTCTTTCTTTAGAGGCTTTGTCATGACATTAGAGCTTATTATCCTTCCTGGCTTCCCCGCAATACCCCGTAATTTGACTTCCTTTCCTTCTGAAAATTTTTTCAAGAAAAGTTCTTGAAAATTAAAAGCTACCGTCCCCAAAGATTGTAACCATTGTACTCCTAGTACAACATCAGCACCTCCCATATGAATGGAAAGCATTGGACTATTCAATACATATTCCCCCATGGTTAGCTTGATATTATGGCATTTTCCAGAGCAATTTATAGTTCCTCCATTTACAACCATCACTTGACATTCTGGTGCTGGGTATAGGAAACAATTTAATTCCTTGGCTACCTTACAATGAATAAAATTATGGGTGCTACCTGAATGAATCAACACTATTACCTTTTTCTTCTTGATATGTCCTTCTATCTTGAGAGTTTGAGGAGTGGTAATTCCTGCCAGTGCATTACACGATATGGTCGGATTCATTTCTTCCTCTTCTAGGGGTGGTTCCTGGTGTATATCCTCTTCTTGTTCATTTTGTTCTTCTTCTTCACAATCTATGTAAAATAATTTCTTCTCAGCACACTTATGACCTTTAGTGTATTTTCTATCACAACTGTAGCAAAGCCCTTTTGCTCTTTTTTTCTTCCAATTGTTGTGGTGTCAACCTTGTAGGTTGTGGAAATCTAGGAGTAGCAACACTTCCCTCTTTATAGAAGTGAGTGGTAGGCTTCCTTGTCGCCATAATTTTACATTAAATTTTTCTTGCCAACCTGAATGCCTTCTCCAATGAATCAGTTCCAAAACGCAAACTTCATGTTGGATGTCATCCTTTAAAGTACCTATGAAGAGATCAATCCTGTGTTCCTCTGGAATATCAGTTACCCTTATATTCAATTTTTGGAAGTCCTCAATGTGCTCCCCCATTAAACCCTTTTGTTTTTGATTTATCAATTAGCTAAAGAAGGTGTTGCTCTTTGTATCCTCATAATGTGCTATCATTTCCTCCGTAAAAATTGACCAAGTGACAATTTTTTTACGGGAGCAAAGCCATCGATACCATACAAATGTATTTTGTTCTAAATGTAACGTTGCAATGCGTACCTTTTGTGTGTTTTGCACATTATGGAGATCAAAATATTGCTCCATCTGTAGTATCCATGTTACAAGATCCTTTCCATCAAACTTCCTCATATCCATTTTTGGAATATGGTGGTTCTTCCCGCCAACATTATATTTTATGAAATCATGATTAACATTTATTTTGTTCTCATCATGAGTTTCCTCTACTATCTTTTCACCATTAGGAAACATTTCTTGTATCAACTTTGTCAAACCTTCCATGTCTACTTTTAGATCATTCTTCATTTTTTCCATTTTCTCATCGATCTTAGCTTCCATGTCATCCATCTTAGATTCCATGCCAGCTTCCATGCCATCTATCTTAGATTCCATGCCATTCTTCAAACCATCCATCTTATATTCCACACCTTTCTTCAAACCATCCATCTTAGTTTCCACGCCTTTCTTCAAAACTTCCATGTCATTTTTTGTTGCTCTTTGCGAGAGTGAAATTTGTTGCACTTGCTCTTGTAATTTTGATATGTCATGTTGCCATTCTTCATCTTCATGAGTCATAGTAGAGCTTTCTAAAGGATTAATGGGTGTTGAATTCTTTTTAGGGGCCATTTTAGAATCCAATACTGATATCTATTCTACAATATGCCCTTGGAATCAATTCAAATTGATTCTTCAAATAAGACTTATGCAATTCGGAAAAAAAATACACACCTTTTACTTGCTTTTGAGGAGCTCGATATTGAAATTCAATTATCTCTATAATTGCAGATCCTCAATATCTTAAATTTGGCCCTGTAGTAGTCCTCTAAAGCTTCTTTCAAATGCCATAGGTCTGACTTGATTTGGATTATTCAAGGAAAAGTTATGTCCAATGTCCCACAATGACCTAATTATGGTCTGGTTTAGTAGAGCGAACTTGTACGACTTTCCATGTGTCACTGTTTTCTCCTTTGGCTCTAAATTTTATAGACCAAAACCAAAGTCCATCTACTTATGGCCACTTATAATAGCATTCCAATCATGTTCAAAGAGAGAGATATGAATATTTTCCCATGATCACCTTCTTTGAGATGAAAATTCAAGACTCAAAAGCCCTAAATTCCTACGTATCATATCTCGAAATCATATAACAAATATCTCGAAATCTTGGGACAATGTTCCACAGATTGCGACTACATTTTAAAATTTCATCTTCTCGAAACTTCATAGAAAAAATTTATCATGAAAATACCACGATGACCTATTTAGGTTAAATTCAAGAGCCTGCAAAATGACCTAACTTGCACAGATGGGATCTACGAAAATATTTCGAACCAAGCTCTGAAATTTTTCGAAAATGTTCCTTAGGATTTTTTTTTCACACTCTAAAAATTTGAGATTCCGAACTTTCATAGAAAAAACGTTAAAGCGAAAATTCCACGATGACCTTTTTGGAGTAGCAAAACCCTAGAATCTCAAAGCTCTGATACCAAATGTTGTGAAACCAGCTCCAAAAAGAGAAGAAAAGAGATATCAACGCCTTATAAATAAGCCACTTCGAGGGGGCAACCTACAATACATTACATGAATGAAAAATTCTTGGATGATTCAAATTACAAAACCTCCTTTCTATATATAGGAGTCCTTGGGGCCACAATGTAATCCTAACCAACCTAACAATAATAATTTAAGGGCACAATAATAACAATATGGGGTTACAAGGGTAAAATAAGAATAATAAGGGGGTTACACTAACAAAAATAAGGTACTATACTAGTAATATAGGGACCTAACAATAAGGCCGAGAAGAAATTATTTTACATAGATTTGGAAGAGGAGGAAGAAAATGAACAAGAAAATTCAAAAGAAGAGAATATACACCAGGAACCAACCATAGAAGAAGAATAAATGAGTCTAACCATATCATGTAATGCATTGGCAGGAATTACCACTCCTAAAACTCTTAAGATAGAAGTAGATATCAAGAAGAAAAAGGCAATAGTGTTGATTGATTCAGGTAGTACCCATAATTTTATTCATTGTAAGGTACCCAAGGAATTGAATTGTTTCCTATACCCAGCACCAGAATGTCAAGTGTTGGTTGCAAATGAAGGAACTATAAATTGCTCTGGAAAATGCCATAATATCAAGCTAACCATGGCAGAATCTTTATTGACTATTCCAATGCTTTCCATTCCTATGGCAGGTGTTGATGTTGTACTAGGAGTACAATGGTTACAATCTTTGGGGATGGTAGCTTTTAATTTTCAAGAACTTTTCTTGAATTTTTTTTTCAGAAGGAAAGGAATTTGAATTACGGGGTACTGCGGGGAAGCCAGGAAAGATAATAAGCTATAATGTCATGACAAAGCTTCTAAAGAAAGAACAACGAGGCATCATTGCACAATTATGCTCACTAGAAGTTCCAACATCAAAATCATCTATTTCTACAGATCTCCAACAAGTCTTGGACAATCATTACAAGGTGTTTGAAACTCCCAAAGGACTCCCACCTATTCGTGATCATGATTATGCTATTCATTTGATTCCAGGAAGTGTTCCTCCAAACATCAGGCCTTATAGATATCCTTATGTCCAAAAGAGTGAAATTGAACGTATGATTGCAGAAATGTTAGAGGTGGTTATAATTCAACCTAGTCAAAGTTCTTTCTCTCATGTTGTATTGGTGCACAAGAAGGATGGATCATGGTGTATGTGTCTGGATTATAGGAGCTCAATAAGCTCACTATTAAAGATAAATTTCCCATTCCTATGATTGATGAATTATTAGATGAATTACATGGAGCAATTTATTTTACCAAGTTGGATCTTCGTTCAGGATATCATCAAATTAGAGTGAAGACTGAAGATATTCTAAAAACATCATTTGAACTCATGAGGGTCGTTATGAAATTTTTTTCATGCCTTTTGGCCTTAACAATGCACCTTCTACATTTCAAGGGTTGAGGAATTCCATTTTCAAACTGTTCCTTAGAAAATTTCTACTAATATTTTTTGATGATATACTAATCTACAATGGGTCTTGGAAGGATCACGTTCAACATCTTTACAGGGTGCTCAAACAATTGGAGGAGAAACATTTATATGAAAAAACATCCAAATGTTTCTTTGGAGTACAATAGGTGGAATATCTGGGTCATATTGTATCTCACGAGTGTGTTAAGGTAGACCCTAAAAAAATTAAAGCCATTAAGGAATGCAAATTCCCCACAACCATAAAGCATTTGTTAGGATTTATCCGGTTAATAGGGTATTATCACAAGTTTGTTAATAATTGTGGGAGAATAGAAACACCTCTATTAACATTACTGAAGAGAGATGCATTTTCACGGACTTCTGAAGCTATTAAGGCCTTTTAACATCTTAAAGAGGCAATGTTCCTAGCACCGGTCTTATCTACACCAGACTTCACAAAAACCTTTATTGTGGAATGTGATGCCTTAGGAAATGGAATTGGTGTTGTTTTTATGCAAGAAGTAAGACCCATTGCTTTTGAAAGTTTTCAAATCAAAGGAAAGTATTTACAGAAACCTATTTATGAGAAGGAAATGTTACCAATACTGCATGCACTAAAGAAATGGTGAACTTCCCCCCCTTAAAAGCAGACACTTCAAGGTATAAACTGACCATGATAGTCTTAAATACTTTTTGGCACAAATAATATCTTCAAAAGAGCAACAAAAATGGGTCACAACGATGTTGGGTTATGACTTTGAAGTCACCTACAAAAAACGGAAGTTAAATGTTGTTGCAGATGCACTCTCAAGAAAGTATGAGGAGGTGGAAGCATTTCTTTGTGTCATTTCTATTATCCAACCCGATTGGATAACTAAAGCAAGGTAGGAATGAAAAAATGATGAAAAAGTATGGACACACATTCAAAAATTGTAGTAATAACCTACTAAATATGATACATTTAGTTGGAAAATTTATTCCTTATGGTACAAATATCACTTATATATTTGCAAGAATTCCAAACTAAATCAAAATATTATTTTGGAACTGCACACATCTCCCTTAGGAAGAAACTCATGATTTTTAAAAAATTACCACAGGGTGAAGAAATTCTTTTTTGAGATGGCCTTAAATCTTATATTCAAAATTTTGTGGTAGAATGTTCGGTTTTCCAGCAGAATAAAGTTGAGACAATTAAGACCGTGGGACTGCTACAGCCTTTATCCATTCCAAATCAACGTTGGGAGGAGCTTTCAATGAATTTTATCAAAGGTTTACCTAGGTCTGAAAGAAATAGTGTGATCATGGTGGTAGTTTATAGACTTACTAATTATGCACACTTTTTTGCATTATATCATCCATTTAAAGCAAGTACAAGCCATACTACATTTATGGACACAATCTGCAAAGCTACATGGAAACCCAAGGGTTATTGTGAGCAATAGATATCCCATTTTTTACCGGGAAAATTTTTGGACAGAGTTATTTTCTTGTTTGGGTACTCCAATTAGCTCATATCTCATCTTATCATCCTCAATCCAATGGTTAAACCGAGATATGGTCAAACCGAGATAGTAAATAAATATTTGGAAGGATATCTTTGTTGCTTTGTATATGATAAACAAACACAATGGGTCAAGTGGTTACCTCTCGTTGAATGGTGGTCTAACACTTCCTTCCATACTACAGCAAAAATGACCCCATTTATGGAACTTTATGGATATCATCCACCATCCATCACATCATATTTAAGAGAAAATTAGAAGGTTCAAGAAGTGGAAGTTCACATCGAGCATCAATAAGAAGTTCTCCAACTCTTAAAGGACAACCTAAATTTGGCACAAAATCGAATGAAACAAGAGTAAGATCAACATCGCAGCGAGAGAATTTTTGTTGTAGGAGACTAGGTATTTTTACGGCTACAACCATACAAACAAATTAATTTCCCTCAAGCAAGCTAAGAAGGATAATAAATTATTGCCAAAGTACTATGGTCCTTATAAGGTGTTGCAAAATATTGGTACTACGGCATACAAATTGGAGCTTCCTGCTTCTTCACGAGTGCATCCAGTTTTGCATGTTTCATGCTTAAATAAGGTTATAGGTGAAAATATTCCAGTTCAAAAAATATTGCCAGAACTTGATGAGGAAGGAAAAATTATATTGGAACTTGAAGCGGTCACGGAAACAAGAACTCGAAAGCTGCGAAATCGATCAATTTCAGAGTATCTCATCAAGTGGAAGAACTTACCCACTGAAGATTCTACATGGGAGGATGAGAATTTTATACAGAAGCACCCAGAGCTACTCAAGCGTTGAGGACAACACTTTTTTGAAGGAGAGGGGCATTTTAGGTCCCTATATTACTAGTATAGTCCCTTGTTGTTGTTAGTGTAACCCCCTTATTGTTATTATTGTACCCCTGTAACCCCCATATTGTTATTATTGTGCCCTTAAATTATTATTGTTAGGTCAGCTATGATTACATTGTGGCCCCACTAGGATTACATTGTGGCCCCATGGACTCCTATATAAAGAAAGGAAGTTTTGTATTTTTTTTCATCCAAGAATTGTTCATTCATGTAATGTATTAGAGGTTGCTCCCTCGAAGTGGATTATTTCTAAGGCATTGATATATATTTTCTTCTATTTTTGGAGCTGGTTTCACAACAAGTTTAGTTGATGGTGCTCATGCTTGTTTAGACATAATCAACCTGGCATCAAGTGATGTATTTAGTGACTAAAAAACTATTTTTTCTGGTGGGTTTGGAATCTCTTCCTAACTATAATCCCTCAGCTTGGACATTTACCCCACCCTACATGGTTGTTATATATTTGTGTATTCCCTTTAGTCTAGATCTTTTGCCAATACCCATGTAGAATCGGTAACTTCAACAACTACAAGGGAAAATTCCTGTTTAGCATCATCGGGACCTTTCCTTTACAAGGAAGTTGACCATGGTTGCACAATCCTACTAGACTTGAAAATATATTATGTTTCTTTTTGGTTGCATAGCAAGGGCCGATATCAATAGTAGAGTAGATTTTGAGATTGTAACCATGGTCTAAATCAAACAAAAGGGTATTCCATTAGCCCCTTGGGATGTGTTACTATCCCCAAGGATGTTAGGGGGCTTGGTTTGATCAAGATTCCAACTCAAGTATCTATTTTGGCTACCATATGAGTGTCAAGGGGTCTAGATGGTGATGCTCCATGCAGGATCTATTTTGAACTTTAGGATGTCAACATGTGGGGAATGTGCAGGGGGATTTTGCTTTGTGTGATATCATCTCCTTCATCCTCCCCCTGTTTATGATAGTAGCACTAGATAGGTACTTCCAAACATATTTGAGTGTCTAGACATGTGATTGGATGAAAAGGGAATTTCATCCAAATGTATATGGTCTGAAATCTGCAGTGCAGCAGAGTGATTTCTGCAGCAATGACCATTCCCAATAAGTTTGTATAGAAGAAATCTGTAGATCAGCCAACAATAGTGGCACAATGCAGTCATACTCATCTTGAGAGAGAAGCGTGAGTTGTGTGGAGGGTTCAAAACAGTCATGTGTGCTGCAGTACGACCGCATGTGTTGTGCAAAGTGAGCAGAGTAGTCACGCGTGCCACAAGAAGCAGTAAATTTTTGCACGCGTTATGGGTAGGGGTGAAAACAACCACACAGGTGAAAAAAAGGTTGCACTGCAGGTTGAGCAGATGGTAAGTCGTGTTGTTGCTTAGGAGAATTTGGGTAGTACAGCCTGCACAGGTCCCTAGAAAATTTCTATAGTTGTTGGAGATTGTAATTTTCCACAAAGGACCATGTTTCTAGTAAGGAAACCCTTGTACGATAAGATATTATTTAATGAACACCAAATTTTCATGTGCATATTTTTTGTGTATGCATGTTTGGGATTGGTGTACAATTTTCTACTATTGATTTTACTTTATTTACCTGTTAAATCCCAACAGTGACTTTTATTTAGTAAGCTAAAACTTTAATTAATTTACAGCAAGGAAATTTACTATAAACTAAATTTTTCAGTTTCTATGGTTAAGAAAATTTAGCACACCAAATTCTAGGTCTCAAGCTCACTTATTTGAATTTTCTAGAGTAATTGGTTAGCATGGAAAGCAATTGTGGGCTTGGCTAGGTGGAACATGAAAGAAAAATTGGGATCTAGCATGCACTCCATTTGGAGTTAGAGATGCATTGTTATTTCCTTTGATAGTTGCGCCACCTTCATGCTCACACATTCAACAAGAAAGGCATCCTCTTTTGGGGATATGTGTGAGATGCAACCAATTGATATTAAATGAATTGGTAGTGCTTTTCTGAAGAGAATGACCTTCTCAGCCCTAATAAAGATTAAATTATGGATTTGGTCAAATCACAGCAAGATCTAATGAAAATAAAAATTGGAATGTCAACTCCATTTTACAAGGACTAGGAGTGGAGTTTTGGTAAGACTTTGTAATAATATTTCTCTTCTCAACTATACTCAATATTGCATCAATAATATCCAATATCCCCCTGAGCTTAATGGAAATAAGTTTCCATTGAATCATCCTATTGTTTGATATATTTAGTAGAAGCATTGTTTTTTCCTGTAACAGTTCTAGTTTCTTCTTCTTTTGGCTGCATTGCGTTATGGGATGTGGGTTTAATGCCAACTTTGCTCCCTCTTCTCAAAGATTTTGATCCACAACATATACACCTGGTAACAACTATTGTGAATGTTCTTGAGCCTTTTATGGACAATAGTAATCTTGTTGAAACCTCCTTTATGGGTTTAGGAGCCTTGGACAACACCATAGCACGTTTGAAGTTTTCCATTTTGAGGAGAAAAGAAGTAGAGTGGAGAATCACAATCAGGTTCCAAGGGCAAGTCTCCTCTGAAAAATTTTGCTAGGTCAGAGGTAATGTAAATTTCTCAGCCTAACACATTGGTTCATTATCATAGAAGAATTGTTATGAATTATTTTCCTTTGGCTATATCTCTTGGCACATATGCTCCTGGAAATACTACACGACTATAAGATCTGAAGAGAGTTCTTTACCATTTTGCTTGTGCACTATATTCAGAATATCAAAGGACTTTGGTGTTGGGGTATTTTCACTTGTAAATATAGTCACAAGTGATCTTATTTTCAAATATGTTATTCTTCTCTAGATGCTGCTGGTATACCTAATGCTTTTTTGGATGTCATCATGGTTGGTATCCTCCCTTCTGCAAATGCAATAGATTGTATACCACAATGCTTAGATGTTGTGTGACTTAATAACCTCAGACTTCAAGCTATTAATTATTGTGGTGCTCTAAGATATTTTGTGAATTTTTTTACATCAAAAGCCTACTTACGGGCTTTGGTAGGTGACACTCTTAGGTACTTATCATCTTCCTTGGATGAGATGATACGACATGCTCCTTATTTGAGGGGGAATGGGGTGGATGTATTCATTGAAATATTTAATACTATTGCAAAAATTGGATTTTGTTAGGTCCCTATATTACTAGTATAGTCCCTTATTTTTGTTAGTGTAACCCCCTTATTATTATTATTGTACCCTTGTAACCCCCATATTGTTATTATTGTTCCCTTAAATTATTATTTTTAGGTCAGCTAGGATTACATTGTGGCCCCATGGACTCCTATATATAGAAAGGAAGTTTTATACTTTTTATCATCCAAGAATTGTTCATTCATGTAATGTATTGGAAGTTTCCCCCTAGAAGTGGCTTATTTCTAAGGAATTGATATCTCTTTTCTTCTATTTCTGGAGTTGGTTCACAACATTTGGTATCAGAGCTTGGATTCTAGGGTTTCGCTACTCCAAATAGGTCATCGTGGCATTTTCGCTATAGCTATTTTTCTACGAAGGTTCAGAAACTAAAAATTTTAGAGTGCTAAGCCAAAATCTAGAGGAACAGCATTGCAAAATCACAGAGCTTGGTTCGCAATATTTTCAGAGATATGATCTATGGAAGTTATGGCTTCGTGCGGGCTCCTAAATTTCACTTAAAAAGTTCATCGCGGACGTTTCATTATACCTTTGTTTCTACGAAGGTTCAGAAGCTGAAATTTTTAGAGCATGAAACTGAAATCCTGAGGAACATCTTCACAAAATTTAAGAGCTTGGTTCACAATATTTTTAGAGATATGATCTGTGGAAGTTAGGTCATTTTCAGGCTCCCGAATTTCATCTCAAAGAGGTGATCGTGGGAAAATATTCATAACTCTCTCTCTGAGCATCGGATTCAAATTCTGTAAAAAGTGACTAGAAGTACACAGAATGTAGTTTCCTATCTATAAATTTCAGATTCAAAGGAGCAAACAGTGACATGTGGCAAGTCTTACAAGTTAGCTCTACTGAACTAGTCCACAATTATGTCATTGTGGGAGATTGGACATAATTTTTCCTTGAAGAATCCAAATCAAGTCAAACCTATGGCATTTGAAAGAAGCTTCAGAGGACTACTACAGGGCTAAATTTTACATATTGAGGATCTGCAAGTATAGATATAAATCAATTTCAATATCGAGCTCCTCAAAAGCAAGTAAAAAGTGTGTATTGTTTTTCCGAATTGCATAAGTCTTGTTTGAAGAACCAAGCTGTAATATTCCAAAATTAGCATGCAGCTAATTAGAAAATTGATTTTTGTTTTTATCACCTAGCAGCTTACTAAATGGGTAAGGAAGCCCATGTGTATTAAAATATGAATAAAATCCCTCATGATGTGAGAGGGGATAGTCATAAGAGCTAGATTTCACACCCTCATGTGTGAACAGGGTCATTTGCATGTGGACAAGGTCAAGTTTGACCAAGTCAACAGTGCTAGGATAAGAGGTGGAGAACACTTTGAGAGACAGCGCAGTATGAATGGGAGGAGGTTTCTTTGGTGAATGAATCCCTAATGAGTGGGACCCATGGTGAGAGGGCTTTCACTTTTTTAAAAGGAGGGAAAGATGGCCATTGTCATTCATGATTTGATTATTTATTTCATGGTCTAATTAGACTTTGTGCATTCTCTTATTGTTTAGAAGAGTTGCAGTGCTGCTTAGCACAAGGATTTCCTGTTTAGGAATTCCTTCTCCTCTCAAGAGAGGCCTCTTGAGGGAGCTTTTTCTTCATTTCTCCACATTCAAGCTTCAAGCCAAGCATCCTCCTTCAGCTACAGTGCATTTTCCGTTTAGATTTGAGTTGTGTTGTAGGGTGTTGTAATAGAGGTTCCTCAACACCACTTCCTGAGCATATCTTTCAAATGAGGGAGCTTTCTTTCCTTTGGGTGATCAGTTGAGAAGCCCTTGGAGAATATTGCAGATCTTGGCACTTGGCCAACACATTTTCTTGCACCTACAGCACAGTATCCCTTAGTGACTGCATTATTTTTAGTGAGTATTTGCAGTGAAGGTTTGCAGTGATTGTTGGAGGGTGAGATCTTCAGTGTTAGGACCAGCCTTTCACTTGGAAGATCCATTGGAGGAGGTCTATTTATCTGATGCAACATCTTCAACCATCTCCATCCATTTCTAGTTCTTGAGTTGTAGTTTCTACTACAACTCCGGCATTTCTGTAGTTTTTCATATTTCATCCAATCCTTCCAGGATTGTCTTGAAATAGTGTTTGGGAGCTTAGATATTCGCTCCCAATGTTGTATGAGCCATCTATATGCATATTTATGTTATTTCACATTCTCAAGTAGTAGTGTACCATCTATGACTGCACAGTACATGTTCATGAGCACTTTGCAATAGAGAAGCATTCCACTTTTGCATATGTATTCATGGGAGGCTTGTTTGCCTTGATCATTTGAATTGTATTGTATATGTTTGTTGTTGATTTACATAATAAAATGTCTCCATGTTTTCCATACATTTTGGTATGATGTTATTCACTGTTATTTCCAGTTTGTGTTCATATATTGCTGGATCTCCAATTTTGGAATATCCTAAGATATTCCCATTGTTGTAGATTTTCCCTATTTTTGGATATTACAGTCTTATTGCTGAAGATCGCCATTTGTATAGTAATGATAAATTAACACATATAATGCCAGAAGATCCAAATAGCCATCATATTAAGATCATAGCAGCAAATGTATACAATATCTTGAGGAAAGAGTCACTCAAGATAGGCAAAATCAGCCTCAAGAAACATGTACATAAAACATAAGATCACTGTTACACAGAAAAGTGCCCAAGGCTATGACATCGCAGTTTATATAGAGGTACTGCTACTGGGAAGTGTCATTATAGAAATATGATAATATACAGCTCATAAAATGTTGGGAGCAAACATATAGACTCCCAAAATCAATTTCAAGACAATGTTTTTCCGAATTGGGTGTGTTGTTTTTCTGAATTGCATAATTCTTTTTTGAAGAACAAAGTTGAATTGATTCCAAGGGCATATTGTAGAATAGGTATCAGTAATGGATTCTCAAATGGCCCCTAAAAATAATTCAACACCCATTAAGCCTTTATAAGGCTCTACTATGACTCATGAAGACTAAGAATGGCAACATGACATATCAAAATTACAAGATCAAGTGCAACAAATTTCGCTCTCGCAAAGAGCAACAAAAAATGACATGGAAGTTTTGAAGAAATGCGTGGAAACTAAGATGGATTGTTTGAAGAAATGTGTGGAATCTAAGATGGATGGTTTGAAGAATGGCATGGAAGCTAAGATAAATGGCATGGAAGCTGGCATGGAATCTAAGATGGATGACATGGAGGATAAGATCGATGAAAAAATGGAAAACATGAAGAATGACCTAAAAGAAGACATGGAAGGTTTGACAAAGTTGATACAAGAAATGTTTCCTAATGGTGAAAAGATAGTAGAGGAAACTCATGATGAGAACAAAATAAATGTTAATCGTGATTTCATAAACTCTAATGTTAGAGGGAAGAACCACCATATTCCAAAAATGGATATGAGGAAGTTTGATGGAAAGGATCCTGTAACATGGATACTACAGATGGAGCAATATTTTGATCTCCATAATGTGCAAAACACACAAAAGGTACGCATTGCAACTTTACATTTAGAACAAAATACATTCGTATGGTATCGATGGCTTTGCTCCCGTAAAAAAATTGTCACTTGGTCAATTTTTACGGAGGAAATGATAGCACATTATGAGGATACAAAGAGCAACACTTTCTTTAGCCAATTGATAAATCTCAAACAAAAGTGTTTAGTGGGGGAGCACATTGAGGACTTCCAAAAATTGAATATAAGGGTAACTGATATTCTAGAGGAACACAGGATTGATCTCTTCATAGGTACTTTAAATGATAACATCCAACATGAAGTTCGTGTTTTGGAACCTGATTCATTGGAGAAGGCATTCAGGTTGGCAAGAAAAATTGAATGTAAAATTATGGCGACAAGGAAGCCTACCACTCACTTCTATAAAGAAGGAATTGTTGCTACGCCTAGATTTCCACAACCTACAAGGTTGACACCACAACAATTGGAAAAAAAAAGAGCAAAAGGGCTTTGCTACAGTTGTGATAGCAAATACACTAAAGGTCATAAGTGTGCTGAGAAGAAATTATTTTACATAGATTGTGAAGAGGAAGAAGAAAATGAACAAGAAGAGGATATACACCAGGAACCAACCCAAGAAGAGGAAGAAATGAGTTTGACCATATCGTGTAATGCATTGGCAGGAATTACCACTCCTCAAACTCTCAAGATAGAAGGACATATCAAGAAGAAAAAGGTAATAGTGTTGATTGATTCAGGTAGCACTCATAATTTTATTCATTGTAAGGTAGCCAAGGAATTGAATTGTTTCCTATACCCAGCACCAGAATGTCAAGTGATGGTTGCAAATGGAGGACCTATAAATTGCTCTATAAAATGGCATAATATCAAGCTAACCATGGGGGAATATGTATTGAATATTCTAATGCTTTCCATTCCTATGGGAGGTGTTGATGTTGTACTAGGAGTACAATGGTTACAATCTTTGGGGACGGTAGCTTTTAATTTTCAAGAACTTTTCTTGAAATTTTTTACAGAAGGAAAGGAAGTAGAATTACGGGGTATTGCAGGGAAGCTAGAAAAGATAATAAGCTCTAATGTCATGACAAAGCTTCTAAATAAAGAACAACGAGGCGTAATTGCACAAAATTATGCTCACTAGAAGTTCCAACATCAAAATCATCTATTTCTATAGATCTCCAAAAAGTCTTGGAAAATCATTCCAAGGTGTTTGAAACTCCCAAAGGACTCCCACCTATTCGTGATCATGATCATGCTATTCATTTTATTCGAGGAAGTGTTCCTCCAAATATCATGCCTTATATATATCCTTATGCCCAAAAGAGCGAAATTGAACGTATGATTACAGAAATGTTAGAGGTGGGTATAATTCAACCTAGTCAAAGTTCTTTCTCTCCTCCTGTATTATTGGTACACAAGAAGGATGGATCATGGCACATGTGTCCAGATTATAGGGAGCTCAATAATATCACCATTAAAGATAAATTTCCCATTCCTGTGATTGATAAATTATTGAATAAATTAATGGAGCAATTTATTTTACCAAGTTGGATCTTCGTTCAAGATATCATCAAATTAGAATGAAGACTGAAGATATTCCCAAAACATCATTTCGAACTTATGAGAGTCATTATGAATTTTTTGTCATGCCTTTTGGCCTTACCAATGTGTTGAGATTAAACAAGATGATGAGCTTAGTGAAAAGAGTCGCCTTCACTAAGTGGGCCTGCAGGTTATTTTTGGCGCAAGTCTATTTTTGGACTATGTCTATTTTTAGACATGATGATCATCTTTCAGAAGTTGCAGGATTATATTTGTGGATGGTTGGTCAAATTGGAAAAATAGATGAAATTATATTTTTATAATATTGGGCGAAGTCTATTTATAGATCGTCAATCTAAAAATAGATGCATGTTGATTATTATTAGCTCTTAATAATAATCAAACTCTAAACAGCAACTTATTCTCTTGGAGCACTTCAGTTCAATGCACAGATGTGGTACATTATCTGAAAGAAGGAATTACGCTATTCCTAAGGGTTTACTGGAGCTAATTCATGAAGGACTCAGTTAGAACTCAAGTGGCAGAGTTATGACACAGTTGGAAGAAGTAGTTATGGAGTTGTATTTAGTTTAACTCAGTTAGACTCGGTTGAGCTAGTTGTATCTAGTCTAACTGATTGATACACTAGTGAGAGTGGAGTGAATTAATTATTTAATTAATTCAAAAATAACAACTCATTAATCAACTGAAAAATACATCAGTTAACTACAATGCATGGCAGTTTCAGTGGATACCAATGGAGATATAGGTGGAAGGGCAAGATAGACTATCCATTATGACTATAGTGATGCATTTATTGCATCACACACTCAGTGGAGATGCCAATGAGGATTTCGCAGTCAACGATGGAGTAATTCAAATTCATTCAAAGCTATTCTTCAGCAGAGATTGCGTAGTGTAGGCAGGCTAGCAGGAGGCAAAGATCGGTGCATGGATTTGCAAGATTGGTCCTGATTAGTGTATGACGATTGTACTGTACTGAGAGCTTGTGATAAGATTTTCATGCTAGTATGAGATTGTCATATGATATCCATGTTACATAATATATATTTGGGGTTTTCAGCTTCAAGCTTTCTCGGTTAAAAACTGTGTTATGTGCGATTGAATATTTTTGTTTATGCTTCACATGTGTGTGCAATTAATTTTTCCGCAAAAGGTTAACAAGTGGAATTGATTTAGTATGTTGCATAAAGTTAAATAGTGTGAGATCAGGTGAATCAAGGACATATGCATGCTTAGTGCATATAATTTCTACATGGTATCAGAGCATTGTTGATTGAAGATTGCAATTGTGAATTGAGTTTGTGCTGGTGCACAATTCGAATTTGCTACAGAAGATTCTTGGTGCAGAAATCGAGTATACATTGAAATGTATTTCAACGGGTTGAGATTGGAGTATGCCCTTGATGGGAGCTTGAATTACAAATCCTGGAAGGACAGGATGGAGGCAGTGTTGGAGGATAATGGGCTGAAGGATTTCATCGATAGCGATGTTCCTAAGCCGGGATCTAGCGATGCTGCATTACTTGATGCATGGCAAAAGAACACTGCAAAGACGAGGAGGATTCTATTGGAAGGTGTGAAGGACCATATTGTGTCCAAAATTCATGGTAAATCCACTCCATTCTTAATGTGGAAGGCTTTGAGAGACTTGTTCCAAAGCAGAAGTGACCAGATGAAGTTGGCGCTTAAAGACAAGCTCAGAAAGATAAAAATGGAGAAAGGCGACAGTATTCCAAAATACCTCACAAAGTTTGTCCACTGCAAGGATGAGCTGGGAATTTTGCGGGTTATTTTTGATGAAGAAGAATTTGTGAGCTTGGCTCTCCTTGGGCTTCCAAATATTTGGCATAGCTACGAATACTCTGTCATTGGACGGGCGAAACTGTCAGGATGGGAGCGACTTTGGTCGGATCTTGTGCAGGAGGAGATAAGGCAGGGTACCGGGATGGATCCTCATCAAAGAATGAAGATGAAGAGAATTTCTCTTTGGCTACCAAAGCAAGGAAAGGGAAGGGAAAGAAAAATCCTTCAAAATCTGGTGCTAAAGGCAAGAAGCAGGTTTGTCCAAAGTGAAGTGTTTTCATTGTCACGATCATGGACATTTCGCCACTAATTGTCCATAGAAGAAGAAGAATAAGCAGGCTATTGGATCTGCAGCTGGAGAGGCCTTAGCCTCACAATTTGAGCTGGATTTTTCCTTGATCACATGCTTGGTTTCAAGCTGTATGGGATTGGTGTGGTATCTTGATAGTGGTGTGTCTTTCCATATGACGGGAGAAAAAGAGTTGTTTAGTGACTTGGAGGAGAAGGACCTCCAGATGCATATAGAGATGGGCGATGATGGTTGGTATAGTGCGACTGGCATTGGGACCATTACCTTTGAGAGGGAGTATGGTAATCCATTCTTGTTGAAGAATTCCATGCATGTTCCAGGTCTAAAGAAGAACTTGGTCTCAGTCGCAATGCTGGAAGTCAAGGGTTATGTTGTTGTTTTCAGTGAGGGAAGAGCCTTCCTTTGACATAAAACAACAGTTCAAACCAAGAAGATAGGGGTTTGAATTAAGAATCTCTACAATCTGGAGGTAGATGGCTATGCTGCAATGGTGAGCAAAGTAGAAGAAGTGGTGAGCCGGGATGGGGGCGAGTTATGGAATAGGAGATTGGGCCATCTTCACCATGGCGCTTTGAAGATTTTGTAGAAAATTTCTACTAGACTTCCCAAGGGTACCCTTGCACAGTCAGATCAGTGCAAGGGATGTACCATGGGTAAGTTTGTGAAGACCACCTTTCATGAGAAGGAGAACCGTGCTTCGGTGATCCTGGAGAGAATTCACACAGACGTGTGTGGACCATTCTCGATTGCTTCAACAGCAAAACACAGGTATTATGTGATATTTTTTTATGATTATTCTCGTATATGTTGGATCTTCTTCATGCAAAAGAAGAGTGAAACTTTCTCAAAGTTCTGTGAGTTCAATGCATTGGCAGAGAAGGAGTCGAGGAAGTAGGTGAAAGCTATAAGGAGTGATAATGGTGGTGAATACATCTCTGGCGAATTCAAAGACTTCTGTAACAAAGAAAAAATTCGAAGAGAACTCATAGTGCCTCATAACCCACAGCAAAATGGGGTCACAGAGAGAAAGAACAGAATGATTGCGGGTGCTTCATGAGCGATGTTGCATGACCAGGGCCTACCAATGCACTTGTGGGCAGAAGCATGCAACGCTGTGGTTTATGTGAAAAATTGTTGTCCTCATAGAGTACTTGGCATGAGTACACCCGAAGAAGCTTTTACTGGTAAGAAGCCTGATATTTCTCACTTGAATATTTTTGGCTCACCTGTTTACATTCATGTGACGAAGGATGCCAGAAAGAAGTTGGAGCCGACTGCAGAAGTTGGGATATTTGTGGGGTACACAGAAACACCCGATAACTATCGTGTGTATTTTCCAAACAGTCGGATGACTGTTATGCGATGGGATATAAAATTCAATGAGGTGAAAGCCATGAATTTTTCGCTTTAGAGGGAGCTACACTTACATCTGGAGGAGGAACTTCTTGTTCCCAAAGATAAGCCTCTGTATGTGGATCAGCCACAGGAGGAGATTCATGGAGTGGAAGAGTCCACTCATGCAGAACGAAACATCAGACAAGGAAGGAAGTGTATCACAGAAGCTCAGAAACTGAAGGTGGATGTGGCACAGAATGTAGGAGTTCCTACATCACAGCGCAGACAGAGACAGTCGCCTGACCAATATACTGGATACATGGCTCTTATGAGCAAGTGGATTGTGACAGAGCCATCTTCTTTTGAAGAAGTAGTGCAGGAGCCCACATGGGTAGATGCCATGGTGGAGGATTATGACTCCATTGTCAGAAACAATGCCTGGGAGATTGTTCCAACGCTGGTGGGAAAATCAGTTGTAGGATTAAGATGGATCTACAAGGTAAAGCAAGTTGCTGATGGGAGCGTCGAGAAGTATAAGGCAAGATTTGTTGCCCGGGGCTCCTCACAGATTAAGGGGATTGAATATGAAGAAACCTTTTCACCTGTCGCACGGTATTCTTCCATACAGACCATCCTTGCTCTCTCAGCATAGATGGGTTGGCACATTCATCAGATGGATGTGAAGACTACGTTCCTTAATGGGATCATTGAGGAAGAGTTGTACATTGAGCAACCTGAAGGATTTGAGATCTTCAACAATGAGTCACATGTGTGCAGGCTCAAAAGAGCGTTGTATGGGATGAAACAAGCACCTCGTGCTTGGTACACTCAGATCGACAGCTATTTCACTGGACTTGGCTTCACCAAGAGTGAGGTGGATGCAAACATGTACCAGATTTTGGTTGAGGGTAAGCTTTTGATCATTTTATTTTATGTTGATTATTTAATACTAACAGGTGATGAACAGTTGATACACTCATGCAAGTTTGATCTTGCAAAGGAGTTTGAGATAAAGGATTTGGGCCTCCTTCATTATTTCCTTGGATTGGAAATAAGGCAGCGGGAAGGTGAACTGTTTGTGTCTCAAGGCAAGTATGCCCAGGAGATACTGGAGAAGTTTCACATGCACGGATGCAAGCCTATCGACACTCCTCTTCCAGGAAATTGGAAGAAAGAGGATGCTACATTGGCAAAGGTAGTGGATGCCATTGTTTATCGACAGTTGGTGGGTTCGCTCATGTATTTATTTAATACAAGACCGAACATATGCTATGCGGTGAACCGGCTTTCACAAGCAATGGTTAAGCCTACCAAGGTCTTTTGGAAGGCAGGTAAGCATGTTTTGAGATATCTTAGGGGCACATATGAGTATGGTTTATGGTACAGATAAACGAATGAGGTGAAGTTGCATGGCTTCATAGATGCAAATTGGGTAGGAAGCCCCACAGACAGAAAGAGCACATCAGGAGGGATTTTCAGTATCAGATCTATGGCAGTTTCTTGGTACAGCAGGAAACAAAGATCTGTGGCACTCAGTTCAGCAAAATCAGAATACATGGCAACAAGTTTAGCTACATGTGAGGCTATTTGGATGAGGAAGATCCTGGTTGGTTTGTTTGGTTCACATTTAGATCCCATGGTGATTCATTGTGATAATCAGAGTTGCATTAAACTCTCGGTTAATCCTGTGTTTCATGATAGATCTAAACATATTGATATCCAGTATCATCATATCAGATATTGTGTGCATCAGAAGATCATGTTGCTTCAGTACATTTCTACGGAGGATCAGGATGCAGATATTCTGACAAAGGAACTCACGAGGAGAAAATTATAATACCATAGAGGCAGGATCATGGTGAAAGATAATCCCTATCTTGTTGAGAGGGAGTGTTGCGATTCAACAAGATGATGAGCGTAGTGAAAAGAGTTGCCTTCACTAAGTGGGCCGCAAGCTATTTTTGGCGCAAGTCTATTTTTAGACTATATCTATTTTTATACATGATGATCATATTTCAGAAGTTGTAGGATGCTATTTTTGGATGGTTGGTCAAGTTGGAAAAATATATGAGATTTTATTTTTATAATATTGGGTGAAGTCTATTTATATATTGTCAATCTAAAAATAGATGCATGTTGATTATTATTAGCTCTTAATAATAATCAGACTCTAAATAGCAACTTATTCTCTTGGAGCACTTCAGTTCAGTGCACAGATGTGGCACATCAGTTGATTGAAGGAATTACGCTATTCCTAAGGGTTTACTGGAGCTAATTCATGAAGGACTCAATTAGAACTCAAGTGGCAGAGTTATGACACAGTTGGCAGAAGGAGTTATGGAGTTGCATTCAGTTTAACTCAATTAGACTCAGTTGAGCTATTTGTATATAGTCTAACTGATTGATACACCAGTGAGAGTGGAGTGAATTAATTAGTTAATTAATTCACAAATAATAACTCATTAATCAACTAAAAAATACATCAGTTAACTACAGTGCATGGCAGTTTTAGTGGAGACCAGTGGAGAGATAGGTGAAAGAGAAAGATAAACTATCTGTTGTGACTATAGTGTTGCATTGATTGCATCACACACTCAGTGGAGATACTAATGAGGATTGCACAGTCAACTATGGAGTAATTTGAATTCATTCAAAGCTATTCTTCAACAGAGATTGTGTAGTGGAGGTAGGCTAGTAGGAGACAAATATCGGTGCATGGATTTGCAATATTGGTCCTGATTAGTGTGTGACGATTTTACTGTACTGAGAGCTTGTGATAAGCTTTGTATGCTTGTATGAGATTTTCATATGATATCCATGTTACATAATATATAGTTGGGTTTTTCAGCTTCAATATTTCTCGGTTAAAAACTATGTTATGTACGATTGAATATTTTTGTTTATGCTTCACATGTGTGTGCAATTAATTTTTTCGCAAAAGATTAACAAATGGAATTGATTCAGTATTTTTCATAAAGTTAAATAGTGTGAGATCAGGTGAATCAAGGACATATGCATGCTTAGTGCATATAATTTCTACACAATGCACCTTCTACATTTCAAGGGTTGATGAATTCCATTTTCAAACCCTTATAAAATTTGTGCTAGTATTTTTTGATGATATTATAATCTACAGTAGGTCTTGGAAGGATCATGTTCAACATGTTGAAAAGGTGCTCAAACTATTGCAGGAGAAACAATTATATGCAAAAGCATCCAAATGTTTCTTTGGAGTACAAGAGGTGGAATATCTAGGTCATATTGTATCTCATGAGGGTGTTAAGGTAGACCCTAACAAAATTAAAGCCATTAAGGAATGGAAAGTCCCCACAACCATAAAGTGGTTGCAAGGATTTCTCAGGTTAACAAGGTATTATCGCAAGTTTGTTAAGAATTATGGGAGAATAGCACCACCTCTAATAACATTATTGAAGAAAGATGCATTTTCATGGACTCCTGAAGCAACTAAGAACTTTGAACATCTTAAAGAGGAAATGTGCCTAGCACCGGTCTTAGCTACGCCAGACTTCACAAAAACCTTTATTGTGGAATGTGATGCCTCGGGAAATGGAATTGGTGATGTTTTAATGCAAGAAGGAAGACCCGTTGCTTTTGAAAGTCGTCCAATCAAAGGAAATTATTTACAAAAACCTATTTATGAGAAGGAAATGTTAGCAATATTGCATGCACTAAAGAAATGGAAAACTTACCTAATGGAAAGACACTTCAAGGTAAAAACTGATCATGATAGTCTTAAAAACTTTTTGGAACAAATAATATCTTCAGAAAAGCAGCAAAAATGGGTCACAAAGATGTTTCGTTATGACTTTGAAATAAATTACAAAAAATGGAAGCTAATTGTTGTTGCAAATGCACTCTCAAGAAACAATGAAGAGGTGGAAACATTTCTTTGTTCCATTTCTATTATCTAACCATATTGGATAACCGAAGCAATAGATGAATGGAAGAAGGATGAAAAAGTGTGGACACTCATTCAAAAGTTGCAGCAAGATCTTAGTAAATCTGATACATTTAGTTGGAAAATGATTCCTTATGGTACAAAGATCGTTTATATCTTTGTAAGAATTCCCAACTAAAACAAAAGATTCTTTTGGAATTGCACACTTCTCCTTTAGGAGGACACTCAGGATTTTTAAAAACTTACCACAGGGTGAAGAAAGAATTTTTTTTGGATGGCCTTAAATCTAATAGAATGTTTGGTTTTCCAGCAGAATAAAGTTAAGACAATTAAGACCCCAGGTCTTCTACAACCTTTATCCATTTCAAGTCAACGTTGGGAGGAGATTTCAATGGATTTTATCACAGGTTTACCTAAGTCCTAAGGAAAGAGTGTCATCATGGTGGTAGTTGATAGAATTACAAAGTATGCATACTTTTGTGCATTATCTCATCCATTTAAAGCAAGTAAAGTTGCTACTACATTTAGGGACACAATTCAAAAGCTACATGGAAACCCAATGGTTATTGTGAGCGACAGAGATCCCATTTTTATTGGAAATTTTTGGACGGAGTTATTTTCTTGTTTGGGTACTCAATTAGCTCATAGCTCATCTTATCATCCTCAATCCAATGGTCAAACTGAGATAGTAAATAAATGTTTGGAAGGATATCTTCGTTGTTTTGTATCTGATAAACAAACAAAATGGGTCAAGTGGCTAGCTCTTGCTGAATGGTGGTATAACACTTCCTTCCATACTGCAGCAAAAAAGACCCCATTTATGGCACTTTATGGATATCATCCACCATCCATCACATCATCTTTAATAGAAAATTTTAAGGTTCAAGCAGTGGAAGATCACATCGAGCATCAACAAGAAGTCCTCCAAACCTTAAAGGATAACCTGAATTTGGCACAAAATCGAATGAAACAACAGGCAGATCAACATCACAGCGAGAGAAGTTTTGATGTAGGAGATTGGGTATTTTTACGGCTACAACCATACAAATAAATGTCCCTCAAGCAATCTAAGAAGGATAATAAATTATCGCCAAAGTACTATTCTCCTTACAAGGTGTTGCAAAATATTGGTACTATGGCATATAAATTGGAGCTTCCTGCTTCTTCACGAGTGCATCCATTTTTCCATGTTTCATGCTTAAGGAAGGTTATAGGTGAAAATCTTCCAGTTCAAACAATATTTCCAGAACTTGATGGGGAAGGAAAAATCATATTCGAACCTGAAGCGGTCATGGAAAAAAGAACTCAACAGCTACAAAATCGATTAAAATTTAAAGTATCCCATCAAGTGGAAGAACTTACCCAATGAAGATTCTACATGGGAGGATGAGAATTTTATATAGAAGCACCCAAAGCTATTCAAGAGTTGAGGACAACACTTTTTTGAAGGAGAGGGGCATGTTAGGTCCCTATATTACTAGTATAGTCCCTTATTGTTGTTAGTGTAACCCCCTTATTGCTATTATTGTACCCCTGTAACCCCCATATTGTTATTATTGTGCATTTAAATTATTATTGTTAGGTCAGCTAGGATTACATTGTGGCCCCACTAGGATTACATTGTGGCCCCATGGACTCCTATATATAGAAAGGAGGTTTTATAATTTGTATCATCCAAGAATTGTTCATTCATGTAATGTATTGGAGGTTGCCCCCTCGAAGTGGCTTATTTCTAAGGCGTTGATATCTCTTTTTTCTATTTTTGTAGCTGGTTTCACAAAATATTTGGTGTTGAAGTGTCTTCCCTGTTGAAAAAATTTTCCAGCTCTTCTGTACCTATTCCCTTGGAGACTGATTTAGAACAACAAACAATTAGTTCAGCGGATGGAGATGAATCATCGAGGGTGACATCTAAGTTAGGGGTTGATACTTCTGCGGAAAATTTGTCTTCAAACATGGAATGGTTTCTCCGAAATTGTATAAGAAATGCTACATGTCTTTTAGAGAATATTCTACATAATATAGATACATGGGTGTTTATTGAGAAAAAGGGTTGTAATATTCCAAAATTTTCATGCAGCAAATTGGAATATTAGATTTTTCTAATTTCACTTAGGAGATGAATAAATGGGTGAGGAGGCCCATACATTTTAGAAATAAGGATAAAATCCCTCATAGTATGGAAGGGGATCATAATTCCAGCTGGATTTACACTCTCATGTGTGAACAAGGACATTTTGCATGTGGATAAAGTCAAGTTTTACCAAGTCAACAGCATAAATGTAGGAGGAGTGGATCAACAAATAAAATATCTCAATGTGAATGAGTTTCAGCTTAGATAGCTATATGTGAGCTGGATTGAAGACCCTTAGGTGTGAAAAGGGTTGAAGCAGGTTGAAGAGGTCAACCTCGACCAAATCAAACAGCGCATTTTAGAGGAGAGGCTCTAATGAAGATACAATGCAGTTTGGAGGGAGATTGTTTGTGTGATGGTGGAAACCCTATTGTGTGGGACCCAAGGTGAGAAGGCTCACTTAGTTTATAAGGAAGAGGATGGCATCCATTTGAGGTTAGCTTATGAATTTTATTTTGATGTCTGCTTAGAGGATGGCATCCATTTGAGGTCAGCTTATGAATTTTATTTTGATGTCTACTTAGACTTTTTCTCTCTTTAGCTGTTTAGCTAAGATTGTCAGCGTTGTTTAGCACTAAGGTATTCATGTTCAGGAATTCCTTCTCTTCCCTTTGAGTAGCTCTTGGGAGATACCTGATCTATCATTCCACACATCTGGCATTGGTGCCAAGCTTCATCCTTTACCTATAATGCAGTTTCTGTTTAGAGCTGGGTTGTGTTGCAGGGTGTTGCAGTGGAGGTTCCTGAACACCACTTCTTGTGCTTATTTTTCAGAGGAGGAAGCCTTCTTCCCTTTGGAGGATCAGTGAAGAAGCATCTGGGTTGATTTCACCATATTTAGCACCAGGCCAACCATTTTCCATCATCTATAGCACAATCCCTCTCCTTGACTGTGTTATTTTCAGTGAGAATCTGCAGTGAGTGTTGCAGAGATTGTTTGGAGGGTGAGATCTTCAGTGTTAGGATCAGCCTTTCACTTGGAAGATCCATTTGAGGAGGTTTGTTCAGCTTGATCATCATCTACAACCATCTCCATCCATTTCTTGAGTTGCAGCTGCTACTCAGTCTTGAGACTACAACACCAGCATTTTTTCCATTTTGTACATTTCAGGAAATCCTTTCCGAATTGCCTTGAAATTCAGTTTAGGATTCTAGATCTTCACTCCCAAAAATTTTTGGGCCCTACATTTGTATATTTGTGTATTGACACTTCCCAGCAGCAGTTCCTCTAATAAAATTTCACTGTCATAGCCTTGGGCATTTTCTGTGTAGCAGTGATCTTCATTTTTCCATGTACATGTTTCTTGAGGCTTGCATTGCCTAGCTTGACTGAGTGTTTCCTCAAGATATTGTATACATTTTCTGCTATGATCTAATATGATGGCTATTTAAATCTTCTTAAATTTTATGATTTTATGTAACACTACTCTTTCATTATTATGTTCATGGATTGTTGTAGCTCCAATTTTGGAATATCTTAAAGATATTTTCATTATTGTATATTTTCCCTATTTTTGGATATTACAGTGGTATCAGAGCAAGACCTTTGGCTCGGCCTATGGACTTCAAGACAAAATGCTATAAGAGAAAGAACAAGGTCAAAATTATGGAAAGGATGAGTTTTCTCTCATCACTTTTCAGATCCAGGAAGAACCTCTCCAAGGAGGTTAAACAAGAAGAAGAGAAAAGGAGCAGTGAAACTTTTAGAGAGTTTCAAGAGGAGGAAGAGCCATGCACTTCCTATGATCAGAAGAGGAGACCAATTTTGCAGAGAGCTCCAAATAATTGGAACATATCCTTTCCTTGAGAAGGACGACAAATTTCAAGAAGATGGAGGACACTTGGATCACAAGATTCTAAGTGAGTACCTTGTTGAGTACAAATCTCAACCTAGAGCTTTCAAGGAGACTCTAGCTTTCCCTCAGTTCATTCATTTGGAGGAATAAATCAGACCTTATGGCCAAGGGAGGATCAAGGGTAATAGGTTTCTATTGTCTACTTTTGATGGGTCATCTGAAGCAAGGGTTTGGGCAAAGAAACTAGATGCACTCTTCCTACTACATCCTGTGGTAGAAAGGGACGTTGTAGAGATTGTAGCGCTGCACCTAAAGGGTGAAGAAAATATTTGGTGGTTCAGCCATTTGAGCCATGCAAGAGTGATTAATTTTGATGAGTTTACTCAAAGGTTGATTGGGAAATTTGGCAAGGAGAAATTAGAGGACAAGAAGCCCTCACTACCATTGGAGGAGACTTGTACCATTGTTGTCACAACTATGGGGGAGTAGCCCTCAACATCTTCAGTTGGAGGAGCCAACTCATTGGAGGAAGAAGCCCTTATAGCCATAAAATATACCTCCAAATTTCATCAAGGTATGCCTAAATTTTCATCTCCTGTTATTTCAGCGAATCATATGGAGGATTGTATACCATTTCATATTGCTCATTTGGAACAACATAATTGCACTACGTTGTGAAACCTTGATTTGATCAAGGAAGGGATGGAACATCATCATAAGGGGCCACTATTGGGCTGCACACCACACTTGGACTTGGGGTGTGAATTCTTGGAGGATAGGATGAACTTTGTCCCAAACAAACTTATGCAAAACCATATGTTCATCCTTGAGTTGGGACATGAGACAACCAAAACACCATGGAGGAGATTTATAGCACTGTCAAGAGGTAGCAGTGAGGAGGCTTTGCCTTCAGCTCACTTGGATCCTTATGGATTCAAGATTATCACTGGTGTGAGATATTTTCTAGGGGATCTCCAAGGAGTTGCATTTCAACATCCCATGGAATGCAAGAAGAAAATCTTGATTTGGGAGAAGGGTAGTCTTCATTGCAAGGGTACCAACGTTGATCATGATGAGAGGCACCCACATTGGGATGAATGGGTGTGGATGGAGAGCAAGAAGCTGGTAAGATACTTACAAATATATGAAACTGGGCAGCAGGAGGCTTGGTTGCGTTGGCTACTCCTAAAAGAGTTTGGCCATCATGGAACATATCCTTCTTCCAAGGGTATGTGGGTAGAAGGAACTTGGCAGGATACTTGCATCATTGGGTAGAAAAGAGTGTGGATGCATTATGATGATATGATCATTATGTTTTCACCACATGATTTGTATCATGGAGTTATGAGGAGGTAGAAAAAACCTTTGTTGCTTTGGAGGACCATGAGAGAGCAAGGGCATATTTGCTCATATATTTTGCATGATGTTGCAGGAGTAGGAGATGGCACTATCATGGTGCAAAGGGGCTACTCCTTAGCCTTGGATGATCTGGAAGTACTTCCATTTTGGAAGAAACTTCTTGTATACAGCAGCATTATGGGTGGATTATTTGACAATGAGCATGTCAAATAATGGAGTTATGAGTTGGTAGGAGCCTATTTGCATAGGCCAACAGCATTGTCACCTGGGAGCTTGGACTTATTGATGGAATGTTCCTAGGATCACTTCGCATTGGATGCACTTGGTGGATGAGGAGGAGATGAGAATGATGGAGTAATGGATGGACGCATCTATTACTATGGTATTTTCTTTTTGACTTGGATTTCCAAGGATAAGAAGGAGGATCTTCCTGCAGCATATGGTTCATTCCTCTTCATAGGAGTATGTCATACCACTATGGAGGCCTTATTTATGGATCCTATCATCATCTTACTTTCATTACATGGTAAGAAATTTGTTTTTACATTTATTTATTTTCCAACACAATATTTTCATGCTCTTACCATTTCTTTGCAGTGCATTGCTCCACAAAGGGGCACACTTTCCTTTGGGCTCCATGGACCATTTTTGGCCAAATATTATGATGGAGACAACCATCTATTGTATGACTTTGGGAAAGTGTTTGGTTACTTCTTGTATGCTTAGTTGATACATTCAGCCATTTACTATTTTCTAGTAGATGTGATGACTTACACAACTAGCCATTTGTCAAGAAACAACTTGCCATGCTATTTTCTGAAGCTGCAATGGGGAAGACTACGTTGTGACCACTTGGGAAACTATTGGTACCTTCCAGCACCATATGAAACCTTCAATATATCCTTCATTTTGATGCTAATCATGATCCCATTTGCTAATGTTGTTCTTTCTTTGATGGGGAGCATGATTGGGTGAGAAACATATTGGGTGGATGTGTTCTTTGGGAAGGAGGATTCCCACACTTTCTGCATTACATGTTCTAAGGGGAGCATGGGAGGAGATATGGCCACCACAACAAAATATTTTTTTCTTTATGAGGAGAGCCATGATATGGATGGGATTAATTATGGTGGTGATTTCTTATCCATCAAATATGAGATGGTTTGGGCCAGCTTGATTCACAACGTTAGGGGAGGGATCTTTGGAGATCTAGTTTCCTTCTTGCCACTTGAGGGAAAAATTATTATAGCCCAATATCAAAAAATTCTCTACACTTATCTTAATTGGAGAGGAGGAAATAATGGGGTAGGCTACCTTGTCTACCATGTTCAAATTTTCAGCCCACCTACTTTGCAGGAGCTGAAGGTGGAGGAGGATTTTCAAGAGTTGCCATGTTGGGAGGTAACTCATTTTGTATGGATGATAGTTTGGGGATGGGAGATTCATATGGGGATGGTAGATCCCAATATATATCATACCTCATTCCTCATTAAGGCCTTTAGACCACCCATTGTTGCCTCCATTGATACTTTACTTTCACATAATGATAGATATTTGGGATGTTCACCAAAAGCTAGCTTGCTTACTTGGGAGGGAAAACTTGGAGATATATTGATGAGACATCACCTTGATGCTTGGAGGATTTTATCTTATGATGGTGCTACAGGGAGAGAAGAGGATGCTCTTCAGTTCTATCCTTGCAGTTTCTTGAGGACAAGCAACATTTGGGAGGGGAGGACTGTAATATTTCAAAATTTGCATGCAGCAAATTGGAATATTAAATTTTGCTAATGTCACTTAGGAGATGAATAAATGGGTAAGGAGGCCCATAAATTTCAGAAATAAGGATAAAATCCCTCATAGTGTGAAAGGGGATCATAATGCCAGCTGGATTTTAGACTCTCATGTGTGAACAAGGACATTTGCATGTGGACAAAGTCAAGTTTGACCAAGTCAACAGCATAAATGTAGGAGGAGTGGATCAAAAAATAAAATAGCTCAATGTGAATGAGGTTCAGCTTAGATAGCTCTATATGAGCTGGATGAAGACCCTTAGGTGTGAAAAGGGCTAAAGCAGTTTGAAGATTTCAACCTTGACCAAATCAAACAGTGCAGTTTAGAGGAGAGACTCTAATGAAGATACAACGCAGTTTGGAGGGAGATTGTTTGTGTGATGGTGGAAACCCTATTGAGTGGGACCAAAGGTGAGAAGGCTCACTTAGTTTATAAGGAAGATTATGGCAGCCATTTGAGGTTAGCTTATGAATTGTATTTTGATGTCTGCTTAGACTTTTTCTCTCTTTAGTTTTTTAGCTAAGATTGTCTGTGTTGTTTAGCACTAAGGTATTTCTGTTCAGGAATTCCTTCTCTTCCCTTTGAGTAGCTCTTGGGAGAGACCTGATCTATCATTCCACACATCTGGAATTGGTGCCAAGCTTCAGCCTTTAGCTACAATGCAGTTTCTGTTTAGATCTGGGTTGTGTTGCAGGGTGTTCCAGTGGAGGTTACTGAACACCACTTCCTGTGCTTATTTTTCAAAGGAGGAAGCCTTTTTCCCTTTGGAGGATCAGTGAGGAAGCATCTGGGCTGATTTCACCATATTTGGCACAAGGCCAACCATTTTCCATCATCTACAGTGTAGTCCCTCTCCTTGAATGTGTTATTTTCAGTGAGCATCTACAGTGAAGGTTGCAGAGATTGTTTAGAGGGTGAGATCTTCAGTGTTAGGATCAGCCTTTCACTTGGAAGATCCAGTGGAGGAGTTTTTTTCAGCTCGATCATCATCTACATCCATCTCCATCTAGTTCTTGAGTTGCAACTGCTACTCAGTCTTGAGACTGGAACTCCGGCATTTTTGCTATTTTGTAGATTTCAGGAAATCATTTCCGGATTGTCTTGAAATTCAGTTTGGGAGTCTAGATATTCACTCCCAACATTGTTTGGGCCCTACATTTGTATATTTGTGTATTGAAACTTCCCAACAGTAGTTCCTCTAATAAAATTGCGTTGTCATAGCCTTGGGCATTTACTGTGTAGCAGTGATCTTCATTTTCCCATGAACATGTTTCTTGAGGCTTGTATTGCCTAGCTTGAGTGAGTGTTTCCTCAAGATATTGTATACATTTGCTGCTACGATCTAATATGATGGATATTTTTATCTTCTTACATTTTATGAGTTGTTGTAACACTGCTCTTTCATTATTATGTTCATGGAATGTTATAGCTCCAATTTTGGAATATCTTAAAGATATTCTCATTATAGCATATTTTCCCTATTTTTGGATATTACAAGGTTATAGAGGCTTTGCTGCAACTGTTTGATTTATGCCTCTTACCATTTTCATTCCAAGGTGGCTAGAATATTGTTGTTGCATTTAATAAATTTCAATCGCAAAACTCATCTCCTCTTACAAGGTGTTACACTAAAAATTGTCATCCTGACATTTTTTTATATGTATGAGCTCATTATCACTCATACTTCCTCCTTTGCAAGTCTAACATATCAGTTTCTCATGTCAAGCCTTGAAAATCAGAGAAAAGTTCCTAAAAATCTCCTTAACTTTGGTGTCACACTTTCTCTATATCTTTCCTGTGGTCCCGCACCTAATGTTCCTGTCTTCGGCGTACCTGAACGCACTTTCTCTGTGTTATAGGTGCGGACCCCTGTAAAGATTAAAAAGGTGCAAGTAAACTCAAAAAATCTCATTTTTAGTAAATTCTAGAAGCTTCTAGAAAAGATCTTGCGGTGGCAGAACTGCTCTTATGAGTTTCATGTATCCCTTACCTTATGGAGCTAACCCCTTGATGTGAGGAGCTTATCCCTTTGAAGGAGGATTCTATCCCTTCATATTTGGAACTAAAAACCTCCTCTTTTCCACTATAAAAAGAGGCATTGGGTAGCCTCAAAGGGAATTCAAGCTTTAGAAATATTTGAGGTTAAGTGTTGTTGGGATTCAGACTCATTTAACTGAGATTTTTGTGAGGAGAGATCACATACCTCTATCTGTCTCGGTTGGAGGAGTGCAGAGCTTATCATAGTAGAAGAGATTCTTGCTTCAGACCCCGGGAAGGCTTGTTCAACATCAAGGCTAAGGTTGTAAGGTTTTCCTTCTATTAAAATTAATACAAATGGATTCATTTTTCTCAATAAATTGTTAGTTGATTGTTTATCTCATAGATTCCTTGATCACTATGATAAGCATGGTTTATGATGTTTACCATACAGGTGCTATTTAATGTTTGTTTTTTTGTGACTACAGGTTTACGAGGATAACTCCTTCAAGTGCACGAGGGACAACAATGACTTCAAACAAGCGCTAGACCTACGGTAAGTCTTTTACACCTCTATAGTGTTTTTTGTAAATCATATATGCTTAGAGAAATATTAGTTCATTTGGTTTTTTGTTGCTAGATTACCTTTTTGGTACTAGGGAGATCGGTCTTGTCCACAAGATTGATTAATCCGTACAACAAATTGGCGACTCCGTTGGGGAAGATTTTGTTGTTTTTGGTTCTCTTTTATTTTGATTTGAGGAAAAAAATTTCCTGGTTTTTTATTGATAGATATCTGCCTGGGTAGCTGAGGTTTTCTCTATGTTTGAAAATCTTGAAATCTTTTATGTTTTTCTTTAGTTTTTTCTAGGGACCGCACTTTGTCGTTTTGCACACTACGGGCAATTTCACACTTTCCTTGAGTAAACAGTGCGGTACCGCACCTGTTACTTCTGGAAGCCTGCAGACCCTGTTAAAATTTTGGAAAAACTCCTGATTTATTTTTTCAGTTTATCCTTATTTTTTATTTTGAGTTTTTAGTATCTGCCCAGATTGACATTGTTTCTGTCAAAAACCTTTTGTGAATGAATTCCAACGGTATTTGTGTTTTGATTATTTTCTAGAAGTTTTGTGTTTTGGATTGCTTTTCACTTGGTCTTTGTAGTGATTCGAAGCATTGGCAGTTTGAAATACCTCAGATTACATTGGTCTTTTTTCCTTTTTGTTGAGTCTGGCCTGATTGTGAAATCCATCCTTTATTGAGAAATAGATCTACTTGTTTCTTTGCAAATCTTCGAAAAAAAACTTTGTTATAGGTTTTGAATTTCATTTTTATAAAAACATATCTGAGTTTTTTTTATTTATTTGTTATTCTGGACAAATAGATCCTTAGTTTGTTGAACAACTAAGTAAAACATTCTTCAAAAAATATTAAATCTTTTATTCAATTAGATTTTAAAGTTTGTAGATCTCGAAATTAGTTTTGTAGTTTCGAGTGCTTTTAAAATTTTTAGATTTCTTTTGAAGGAAAATTATTTTTGTAGTTTCAAGTTTTTGAAAGTGAAAAGATTTTATTGTGAACTTTGATAATCTGTCTCATTTTGAGTTATTGTTGAAAAGACAAAAACATTTTTTTTGGTTATTCTTTATGTTTGAAGAAAGAATTGTTTCTTAAAAGAATTGCATTCTTGAACTCTTTCTTTAGCTAGAATTTCATTGAAAGAAAACGAATTGATTATCATTTTTAGGTGCATTTTTAGTGTTTTTGGAAGTCGAGTCTTCACACCATCAAAGTTTCATTTCCGTACCTATTGACTTAATAAACAGCTCATAAAAGTAACGCATAATTAAAATTCATCTAGCAATATTTTTATTTTCTAGGGCTCTTATCACCAACATAGCTTAGGCTAGTATCTTGGAGTAGGGAGTAATTCACTCTCCAAGATAGTAAAAACAAACAAGTAGATAGATCTTGTGGTAGGAAATAAATCCAATTATAATTGGTACAATCGGGGAAGCTTCTCTTAAAGAAGTCAATCACAAGATCATGTCTGAACCTTTGAGACAATCAATTATGTTTCATTGGGGAAGATAGAATATTTTTCATGCATTACAAACGGTAAACCTCGGATTAACAACTGTCGAGGAGCCTGGGGTCACTTGTCGGTAAACCTCGGATTAACCATGTCGAGGAACCTTCAAGGGGATTGAGCATTGTTAATCTACCCTTGCGTGTGGGATCGGATCGTAGAATTTTCCCCCATTTGTATTTGTTATTGTTGGTAACCTTAGTGTCCAAAAACTTAAGATTATTTCCTAAGGAGACAGTGAAGGAAAGATCTCACTGTACCTGGAGTAGACGTCGACTAGACTCACTTGGACTCTTTGGGGGGTTCTCTTCACACGAGATGGCTTTGTGAAGAAACTTGTGCCAGTATGTTTCATTAAGCAGGTTGTCAGGGTAACTGTTCCAACCGCCCCTTCTGTATTAAATTTCTACTAAGTTGGATTTCATCACCAACTAGTGTTTTTAGTACGAGAAGTTTATTGTTTGTGTGTGGTTTGAACTCTTAGATTTTTAAGCGTGTGATTCGGATGTTTGTTTCTTTAGAGACTTTAGGTGTTTTTATTGAAATTTTCTTTTTTTGCGTGTGTTCAGTTAATATTTAATCGTGGCACAATTGCCAAGCCAATCCCGGAGACTTCAAGGGAAACCCCCTGAATATACACCAGGTCAGCTTGAAGGGATGCGTGCTCTAGTATCATCTGGTAGCAGTAGAATTAGATCAACAGAAGTTGTAACTTAATCTATATTTGTTCATCCTGATCATCAAAAACCCATAACAAAACATATTTCTGAACCAATTTCAGTTTCGGAAGTTACTGGTAGTATTTCTCCTTCTAGTGAACTTGCTGACGAACCTGAAATTTCTGAGCCTAAAACTGAACCTTCTGTTTTGGAAACATCCTCAGGATTTATTACACCAACTTCTAGCGATCCTGTTTCACCTAGGGTAAGAAATATTAGCACTGAAGATCTTCCATCTGGCCTTATTTCTATTGAAGAACTTACTAGTCCAGACGAAGAGTTATCTCTTCTCGAATCCCCTCAGTCTTTAAATATTCGGGAGCGTGAATCTATTTTCTACAGCCCTATTCGAACTGACCCTTGGTATATATCTTTGAAAAACTTTTTAGAGAATCCAGGTTTTGTTTTTTCTCCACCTCGAATTCCATTTCATCCTACACCCAGAGGTTACTATCTGTCGTCTATCATGGCAGGAGAGTCATCCATGTTTTCCCAGACACCGGAAGCATTTTTACACGGTGGTCCTTCTGTTCCTGCAGGATATCAGGCTTTGTCTAGTACTTTCTCTGGAGCAGCTCCTCAACCAATTGAACATGTATTATTATCTAGTTAATTGGAATTAAAACTGAAATGTCAAACACAGAGCAAATATTTATGATGTCTGGTAATATTTCGAATCCTCAACCTCAAGGCATTTAGTTACTGCCTGGAGGGAAATTTCAGGGAAATTAGTTACCGCCTGGGGGGCAGCCTCAGGGTAGTCAATTACCGCCTGGGGGACAACCTTCAGGCAGTCAGTTACCACCTGGGGGGCAACCTCAAGGTAGCTTTTTCCCAGGAAAAATTGTGGAATCATATTATTTTGGAGGACAACCTCAAGGACAATACATACCTCAAGGTTATCAACCTCAAGGACAGTACATGTCCTAGGGTCAACCCCAAACTCAATATGCTCCTTAGGGTCATTATCAACCCCAGCTTCAGTACGCACCTCA